>VYZV01021711.1:149401-214597 GCA_013401275.1 Pandion haliaetus | reverse complement strand
GAGTGAGAAATGTTACACAGTGATTGTCTTCTCACTGCTCATCTGAGCCCCGTATCTGGTATGCATCCTCACCTTTGTGTGTGTGTGTGAGCATTTAAAGGAAAACTTTTCGTTGTGGAAATATGACATAATGCAGGCGATCCATCCAGGTTTCCTGCATGCTGTTAGTGCATGCCTTGCCCATGGGTCTGGTCATGGTATTGTGTTCAGATCTTATTCCACAGCCACCAACCAGAAAGTGCTGAACTGCAAGAACGATTTCAGTGCAATATGTTTTTCTTTTTGTCCCCAGTTCCACTACACTCACCTGAAAAAAGGTGGTTTCTTGTCTCATATCCAGATCCCTTACAACAGTTTTGGCTGATTCACCTTCTCTGCAGTGTCAGACATAAGCCATTTGTCTTTGCCTTCAGAGCTCTTCACCATCACCCATGTCCATTCATTATCAAATGATTGACTTCTGCCTTGGGTCTTCAGTCTGCTCCCAGCTTCAGCCTCTCTCATATTCCTGTTAGGCGTAGAAATACGTATATTCATATGTTCTACCACGCTGCACATAGAGTTACCCATAAATACCTGTGAAATTACTTCCTTAACCTCCTTCCAATCCATCATTAAAGATCTGCTTGACAGCAATTACTTTGGGGCTATGCTCTACCACTGCACAGGGTACTGATCCTTGTTTCCCAGTGCTCCCTCCTCTGTCTGTATCCACCCGCTTTCGCTCTTCTGTGGCTTGGGTATTGGAAACCCTTGACTGCAGGGATTTGTCTTTTGTTTTCTATTGGTACAGCAAGTAGCCAAACAGGTTCCTGGCCCATGACTGGTCTCTGATTCATGATGGTAGTAAAAACAAACAACAATAACAATAAGAAACAACAATAATAACAGGGAAAACAATAATAAAAGAACTTAAGAAGGCTTTAGGTATTTAATAGTAAACACACTTCACTGCAGTTTTCTGGAACGTGACATAAAAAAGCACTAGCAATGGCAAGGAAATATGGGGGGTGGGGAGGAAACAAAGCCAAGTGAAATAAAAATAATGTCTTAAGATAATACTTTGTTCTTTCTACTTAAACCAATTTAAACCAACTAAAAAAAAATAAAAGACCAAACCAACTTCCCCCCTCCCAATCCAAACAAACAAGCGAGAGCTAAGAGCAGGGAGGAAAAGAAACAGTCATTGGAAATGAGAGGGAAAAATGCAGATGACACACAGCATGTCAGACAGAAATAATAATACAAAGCCAGGAAATTGTTGTCCCCTAGTGATGACTTTGGCCCACAGTCATGCATAGCACTGCTTACCCCACTTTCCAATATAATTTGGTTAACTGTAATGCATCTTGTAGAGTTAGTTTTTATATTTATATTTACTCATTTTTATATTAATTCCACTTGCAGAGCTTAAGGAAAACATATCTTTCTGCAATTACTTTTTTAAGGTGGATGCCTTCGCAGTGAGCAGAACTAGCTCACTTTTACTGCCTTTTACCTCCTCAGCTCCGACATCAATGGGAAATAACCATCTGTGTAACTATCCAAATACGTCTGTGAGAAAAAATCTATGCCAGAAAATAATATCATACTCCTGACCAACATCCCCTTAAGCAAGGAAGTTCGGTGACGCAGACGTCTCTCTGTCCCTCCTCTCTGCGCCCACACATGAGGATCAGAGAGATGAGAACCTGGCTTTGAATACTTGACTTGCACGAGGCTCCTTTGGCTTTGCTGGCACCTTTGTCTCTGGTGCTTACCTTGCAGCTTGTCGTGTCCCTTCTATCTGTCTGTCGGAGCAGAGTCTATGAGATTTTTCATGACAAAGTCTTGTGGAATTTGTACTCATTTTTGAATGCATGAATTTTGAAGTTTGGGGGTTTGTTCTTCTATTGAGGTTTTTTTGTATGCTTGGCTACTGTAAAAAAAAGCCAGGAAAAGATGAAAATAACAAATAAATTAAAAAAGTCAGGCTCACTAACAGATTTCTGGAATAATGTATTGCCTTTAGGATTAAAACTGGAATGTTTCACAGTAGCATTAATATGACAACCAAAAGCAAACCCAAACAATTCAAAGGACATTAATAGTTGACGTACAAACACAAATTTAAGAAGCAGCAGGAATTTTGGACTAAATAAAAGCAGAAGTAAGGAGAGACAGCTGGGAGAGGGGAACAAGAAGGCTTGAAACTTTGTGCCAACAAATGATAAAGTAGCGTTTTTACAAGCCTACTTTCTTTATTCTCTATTCAAATAAAAAAAGCATTTTACTACTGTCAGTAACATTTATGCACTGACTAAATCTAAAAACACACAGGCTGTGTGAAGTTGAGCTTTTTCTTCAGCACAGCCTGTGTAAAATACGTGCAAAAAAACCCCAGTGCATTGCGCTCAAACTTAAGTTTCTTTTTAAAAAAAAAATGTAAGACGCTGACCTTGCAACCTTTCTGCACATGAGTAGTCACTTCACGTCAGTAACAACTATCCAGGTATTTCAAAGCACTGCACACTCATTCATTTATCAACGGGAAAATTTAGGGACATAAAGACAAGTCCAGCAAATAAGGAGTTACAGAATCAGGTCCTAATTTTTATCTGTCATATTTAAACTGATTTAAAACTAAATACCTTCAAAAGCCTGAGGTAAAATACAGTACATATGAGTTAAACAGGCTGTAGAAAGCACAGAAGATAAACCTAAGAAGGCAAGAACAGTAAGTTCACTGCCTGTTTATAAGCTCTGGGTTCAGCAACCCTGTGTTTTACAACTGCCAAACCTTTTTCAGCTTTCTCTTGCTCCAAAACACACTTTAAAAGAAAGCACCAACATAGCTGTATGTGTACAAGTACATGTGTGTGTATTATACAATAAAAAAAGAATATTTCTGTACAGGGTGGAGAAATTGATATAATTTCACTGAAATCACAAGTCATGGATTAGAATTTAGTTGCACCATTAGGTGAAACATGAAAGGTTCAGAAAGACACATTTTAAATGTAGTTTTTCTGGCTACAGGCAATGATGACGGTCTTTCTTAGAACACCTCTGTACTAAGGAAAGTGTATTTCTTTCTTTAGGTCTTCTTGTGCCAACAGTTTTTGAGCAGAATTTGAAATCAATGATTTGCTCTGCCTAAAAAATCGATGGCTTTTGTATTACATACTAGAGAGGGGTCCAAGACACACACATGGAGCTGCATCTAAAAGAGTCATCACAGTAGTCCAGAACAATTCCATGATTTTATTTCCATGAATTACACCCCTGCTTTTTTGTGGTTACCAATTGTCCAGATCTTTGTAGAAAACCATTCCTCTTTTGCAATGGAGTGACACACACCAAGAAACCTTTTCCTGGTCCAAATATGTGCATTTGTAAGCTTTTAGTGCAAGGACCATGAATCTCGGGCGCTTTGGCTGGGGCACTAGAAAAGGTAAGTTTGTACCAGTGAAAAAAAATCCCCTGGTGAGCCAAAGGCTGAAGCAGCATGCATTATGGAGCCAAGCTGGCAAACGAATAAGTGGAGATGGATCTTACGTGGGGCTGTCAACGTAGTAACGAGGAGAACATTCCAATGGTAAATTAAATCATATTGAAGCTGTATTGCAAAAGGCATTTCAAAAGCATGGAGGGAAGAAAAAACAGTCACTGTTGGTGCAAGATGGTAAGCAGCACCGATAATGACAAGTATTTCACAAAAAATTGGGCCTATTATTAGCATAGGATTTTCTTATACTTGCACTCTACAGCAACACTGGCAGCTGAACATGAGCAATATGAGCCTATGTTTTGTCCCAGCTAGTAAACAAAACCAGTACGGATCAAAACAAATTTCTCATGTTGGGAGTGAATGCTGCTCATCAAAAAGCATCATGATGAGCAGCTACAGGGAGACAGCCCTACAATAATCAATCATCAATCAGTTGTAGAAGGTGCTTATTCTGCCATTATACAAGGAACTTCATTACTGTATGTGCACTGTTTTCAAGAGAGAAAAGATAAAAGTTTCTTTCAATGATTAAAGCAATTGTTTCCATGCAGTAGAACACATTTAATTCTAGGAAAATACAAAACAAAACACACCCAAAACAGGAGAAAAATATGAAACGACGTAGCTTGAAGCAGTAGTATTAGTGAAGGATCCCTATTCTTCTATTCCTTACTTCATTTTAAAAATGCAAAATTATAACTTTTCCAGACTAGGAAAGGGGAAAGGATATCATAATCCACAGCAAAATATTCTTGAAGAATTTAGAACTTAATATTCTCTTTCAAAAGGACAGGGAATACTGCACTGGTCCAAATTTTGTCAGTGGAAACGGACCCAGTGAAATGTGTGCCCTTTCAAAGTAAGCAGAAGGCTATTTTAAGGTCCATGGAAAAAATGTTGAATTATATTAGAAGGTTGATAATAATATTAGTTTAAGGTAAAGGTTAAGGATCTAAATAAAATGTGTACAATCCTCAGTATGAATGCAAAATCAGAGTGCAAAAATGGTTTGAATCTGCAGAAGTTTTTTATATTATAATTCGTAAGTCTTGAGATCTGCAGATAATAATATTAAATCCCCTGGAAAAGGGGGATGGAAAGAGAAAAAACATTTCTGCTGTTTATTTTTGAAACATAGGCATTTTCTTTCCCTTAAGTGAGCCTACAACCACCCTGGCACCTATTCTGCACCACTAAATAACAACTGGATGCTCACGCTTGGAAAGCTGGGTGAGGGAAGCAATTTAAAATTTATTTTCATAGTGGAAAAGAGGTTTTGCCAAAATAGTTTCAGTTTATGAAAGGAGAGAGCAGCTGTATTTGGTTTATAATAAATCTTTCACAAATCAGTAAAAGCAAATAGACAGCACAACTGTAACCCATAAAAGTGGAAAATATTAAACAACAGAGAGTGAAGTTGTTAAACTTTCCCACAGATGCTGTTAGTAAAAAACCTCTGCAGAATATGTACATGAAATGTGCATGAAAAGTGAATCTGAAGGCAAGGGGCATTGGAATGAGACAGAATTACTTATTAGAGGAATATCCTATTAAGGTGGCTATTCTGGGTACGGAGGAAGGTGTCTCCAGCAGTTTCCTACTCCCATTACTGAATGTTAGTGCAGAATAATTACTTGCTTGCCAAAAATGAGAGGACATTGACCCTGCAGACTTATTGAATCCGTACTGCTTGCCTCCAGGCCATGTCGGGGGTTATTCAATTTTGCCTGAGGAGGACAATCTATTATGAGAGATGAGTCAAGAAGGCATCTTCCCTGATTGCCCACCAAAACCATTATCGCAGCGTGGAGGGGGCATAAGCAGTGAGTGGATGGACAAGGCAGAGCTGATCCCGATTACCGGGGGACCAGATACAATTTGCATTACGAGCAGCAGCGGCGCTCAGGGCAATCAGCCGGGGACAGGGCCGCCGGCCGCGCGAGCACCGTACAGCTAATTGCTTGTGCTTGGCCTGGCAACCTTCACCCTCGTAAGGAGGAGGCTGATTGGCTTGATCTGCAACTGGGTGAATATTTTTACATTGACAAAACCCCACAAGTTATCCCCAAAGGGAAAACCAAATGTTTAAGGTGCAGTCCATTTTTACACCTCGGACACCGCCTTGTTACAGCATAATTGTTTGATGTTGACATTTTTCAGCCACTTAATGAGACAGAGTCAAGTCACAGCTTCATTTAAAATGAACACACCAACGAAACCAGCAAAAACGTTTCCATGGAGCTAAAAAACAAAACAACACCCCTCCCCCACCCCAAGGATTCATTTTTGTTGAAAGATAAATATGTGATCCTTTGCAACAAGCTTGCCCCAACCAACATCAGTGGGAATCTTTCCAGTGGCTTTTAATCACTTTAAATCAGGCCCCTTTTTCAAATGAAGGTCTTGTTATTACAAGCTTTTACAGGCTCCTCAGCTTTGAAAGGGGCAGTGGTGTATTACATACCTGAACACAGTTGCTTAATTTATGGAACTAATTGGACATGTAAAATAAATCAATGTTTTCCAGTTCTCAAAGGATACGCTCTTCCCAACATTGCGTGGTGCTAGTGAAATTGATCTGAAACCTGAAAGCAAAATGAAACGGCTGGAAATGCTATGTGGCTCATTTAAATGTGTTGGGTTTTATTTGAACCACATTAAACTCTTTGCTTGTGAGAAAACAGAAAATTAGTGCAGGGATTCATGTGAAAACATAGGTATTGGCATAGAAAAATGCAACTGTTTCCTTAGTTCTGTTACCAGAAAAGTGGGGAATCATCCTCCTGTCCTTGCACCCTATTTTCCAATATTTTGGGTAGTCTGGAAGTGTAAAACTGTGATAGGAAGCTGTTATCTCAACAAAACAATTTAACAAATCCTACCATCAAAGAAAGCCTGAAATATCTTTGTCTAGGTTTGAAAGTTAGTTAAAACCTATGGCTAGTAAGCTTACAAAATTAAAGGCAAATATGCATTTTAATGCATCCTAATAAACATAAAGAAAACCCACTTTGCATTGTTTTGCTGTGCATGCTAGCATAAACTATCACCTTTAAAAAAAGAACAGAAAATTCTAATATTATCCATGGATCACCAAAACCAAGAGCAAGGTAAAGTGGGTATAAACATAAACTGCCATGGTGACCAGTCTGTCACTAGTTTGTGGGGGCAGTTTGATGGGTAGAGTGTGTATGTATCTACAAGTCACCAAGCTGATTCCTCTTGAAACCACAGCTTGGACTACAGTGAGGGCAAACAAAGGAAAAGGAAGACATTATGTCAATCTTATTTGCAGTGAATAAGAGCAGCCCATATTTAAGGGCTTGGTTTAAGACCTCTAGGTGTATTCAGACTGATAAAGTCAGTCCTTTCCTCATGAAAACTCAATCCCATAATTAACAGCTCTCCTTAAAAAAGAAAAAAAAAAAATTGTTCGTAGCAACTTTTTCCATTCACATATTCCTTTCATAAAGCAGAACACTAATCAACAGGTGCATAACCACAGATATTGAGTGTCACTTGGGCTACCTGGACCATCCTTTTTGTCCAGTAGTTGCAGAAGGGCTCAGAGCTCTCGTCTGCCCTGGGTCATCCTTAGCAGCCTCACATCGATCTATCCAGTTGGGCCATCCAGAATGATATAAGGTCGCTCTGTTCAGGCACTTGATTCACATCATACAGAACTATACAGAACTATTATAAGGCATTATATAATATTAAGCAATCACCAAAAAAGCATTCAAACCTTGTTCTGAAGAAGATTTTCTTGATTTTCTCCCTGGTTTTCCTGCAGTGAGCATTCCTGTAACATCAGAGTGCTTCAAAGCACTGGTACAACTTCTGCCTGAAGTGAACCAAGGGACCTCTGGCCAAGATCCTCCTTGTCACATTTTCCCTGTGTCCCAAAGCACTGTATATCCCACACATTGCATGATGAAAACTTCTGGAGCAACATATTACTATAATGAGATAATGATAATAATAACATTTTGCATTCTCCATTGGTGTTTATTCAGTTGAAAGCTAAGTCCCAGGTTACATGCATGAAAGAGCTGTATTAAAGAAGACTCAGTTTTAATATTTACTAACTTCTTAGTGCCTGACTTGGCAACCACCATAAATTTTTTTCAACCATAGGGGTTTTTGAAGGCTTTGTGCTCTCTGAGCAGCACTGGGGAAAGCACTGGATGGATTTCCTTTGGTTCGCTTTCAGGCATGCTAATGAAAGAAATTGCTCTGTGGAGCCTTATACAGATATCCAAAGGCTTCCTCAGCCATGCTGAGTTTTGAGGTACCCTGTCCACACCAGGAAAAAATGTGCAGGTAGGGGCAGGGGATAGACTTGACTCTTTTTCCCCAAATCATGTGTAGAAAGGAAAGAAGCAATCAGCTGGCTATTGCATTTCACAAATAATTGCTAACAGCAGTGGAACGGTGACAGCTGAGAATCTTCTGTGTCAGCAGGGGAAAGCAGCAAAAAAGGCAACATTTCTGCCATGCCGGTCTTCCTTGTTTGGTCTCTTTTGGTCTGCTGGGAGGGCAGGACGTGCTACCTGAGGAGCGGTACAGTGCTAAAATGGCTCCGTGTTTTGCCAACATAAAGATTACCTTCCTAGCATATTTAGCACAATCTGCTAGTGTTAAATAGTAAACCCCAACTATTTTGTGTAGTCTACACAAACGCCATCTACCCACCCTTTCCACAGAGACCACACCAACTCGCATCTTAAGATCACATTGGCATCTGTGATCTTTACAGATACCTGAAGATTATTCTGCAGATGAAATACATCTTTAATGATTCATTCTCCATTGCAAGCCCGCCCCACCCTAGGGAGAGATCAAAATGCTTCAAGCTAAATCTGGTTTTAGTTCCATTAGAAAATATGACTACTGGCCTTCCAAACTTCTTCCAAGGAAAGATATTTAAATGCAGCTTTTCTTGCAAAAGTGCTAACCGATAGTTACTATAGCAGTACCACAGCATTTCTGTGACCTCAGTGGCTTCACCGTAGACACAAGTATTTTTCAGGTGACATTCACAGTCCATCGTCCCTGGGGAATGTACTCTAGCACAAGATGGATCTGCACAACCCACAGAAAAGAAAAACTGCAGGATGACCACGTACCTTCCAAAGGGCTGTTTACCAGCAATATATGGCGGTTTATGGCCAGAAAGATAAAGCTTTAATGAATCAGGAAGAAGTGTTCCCTCTTGTTAAATCCCTGACATGGATATTTTAGAAGTAGGTGCACCAAATAGATTTCTCTTCTTCTCCTGGGATTTTTTGCTTTCTTTCCTACTAGGTGACCAGCCTTACTAATATCCCCTTCTGTAATGTTTCCCTTATGAGAGGGTCAAACTAACCAGAAATGACAGGACAGAAAACAAAGACACATTGCTCAACTTTGCCCTTTACTCACAATTATCTCACAAAATCATCAACAATTTTGCATGACTAATGGCAGGAAGATTTGGCTGAGGAGGTGACAATGCTGAGCTCCATCCCACACCACAAAGAGACACCCAGTCATCCACATTCTGCCATGGCAGAAAACAACTCTTTTAGCATTTTACATAAAATAAAGTTACTCCTCTGAGGAGATTGGTCCTTTATTTTCAAAAGCAACCTTCCTCCTACCACTGGAAGTGCCTGGAACTCAATCAGCACCTCATCTGGAAGGATTGACTTGAGACATTGATTCTTGAGGTCCTGGATTAAGGCAGCAGGAGCGAGGCAGATTGATCCCATTTGTAAATTTGTCTCTCAGCTTTCATGCTACAGAAACCATTTTTACATTTTTCAACTCCTTTTTTCTGTCTAGTTTCTAAGAGAGAAAATGCTTTTCCCTGAGGTCATTTTAGATTTGCAGATATAAAAGCGTATCTGCGGCCATTTCAAGGAGCTGATCAACTTAAAATGGAGTAGAATTTGATAATTCAGTGAATTCATTAATTGCATCCAATGCTTCAGTTTTATTTGTGGTCTCATATTAAATAAGGATTTTGTTTAAACATATTTTGGAAACAATCTTTTAGAACATCAACACGTTCTACTGCATAAATTACTGGTTAGACACTTTTGTGTAAGAAGGTTGCTTAGCTATCATCTAATGCAGTGCAACAAGTCCAAAAAGACTGTTTGTCATGGTTTAACCCCAGCCAGCAGCTAAGCATCACACAGCCGCTCACTCACTCCCCCCCACCCAGTGGGATGGGGGAGAGAATCAAAAAAACCCTAAAACTCGTGGGCTGAGATAAAGACAGTTTAATAGGACAGAGAGGAAGAAAAAAAAAAAACAATAATAATAATAACAAAAGAAGTGGAATATACAACACAAGTGATGCACAATGCAATTGCTCACCACTTGCCAACCGACGCCCAGTTAGTTCCCGAACAGCAATCTATATCCCCACCCCCCCAGCCAACTGCCCCCAGTTTATATACTGGACGTGACATTACACGGTATGGAATACACCCTTGGCCAGTTTGGGTCAGCTGCCCTGGCTGCGTCCCCTCCCAACTTCTTGTGCCCCTCCAGCCTTCTTGCTGGCTGGGCATCAGAAGCTGAAAAAGCCTTGACTTAGACCAAACATTACTTAGCAACAACTGAAACCATCAGTGTGTTATCAACATTCTTCTCATGCTGAACCCAAAACAGCACTGTACCAGCTACTAGGAAGACAATTAACTCTATCCCAGCTGAAACCAGGACACTTAAATTTTGCTATAGAAATAATTAGCATGCCTTACTCTTTAAAGAATGTTAAAGCTCTAGAAAGAAAACGTTTCTCCCAGAGTCCAAGTTGCACAGAGACCTTTTTGTACCAATCCACAAGAGCAAGTTACCAGAAACTCAATGGGCCCCATAAATGAAAAATGCCTGGGAGAAATTATGAGCAGCACAGGACCAACAAAACATCTTTCTTCACTCTTTCTCTGCTAGGGAGAAATTGGCTAAAACAAGAGAGAGGTTTGCTTCCCAGCAATCCTTGAGTGCCTGTGCAATCCTTGGGAGCCATCGTCAGCCATACGTTCAAGTAAAGCATAAACGTATTAAACCTGCCTCTGTAATGAATAAGGACCTCTGGCACCGCAAATGTTACTTCTGGTCATGGACCATAATTCTGAGCTCAGCAGTGTTCACATACATACCTCCATTTGGGACAGCAGCAGTAAAAACTTGAAGGTCTCTGGTTTCCATATGATATTTTCTGGCATAGATGGATTTTGCTCTGCATTGAAGGATTAGGATTAGAGTACAGACATAATAAAACTTCATGGCTTCTTTCCCAACCTGGGTTCTTCTTATTAGAATCACATGGGGACATAAACTGATCATAAAAACAGTAAATCTGTTATTATTTCAGTTATATTTATTATTCATACATGGGATATATTGCGAGAAAAATAAATTCTAAATATGTATCAGCAAAACGATATTAATAAATAAATCACCTGCACTAAATTTTCCAGCCATGAGAATTGCTTAAGTAAATAACAAACTTAACAAAACAGCTTTTAACTGGCTTGCACTATTCCATACAGCACATCAAAACCTGGCGTGTAAGGTGAAGGCATTTCTATGACAGTGCTGTCACACTTTGTGTGCATAAAAGGTAGGAGCACATGTAGCTAGAAAAGAAGGCCGTCAAACTGGCAGATAAAGAGAACCCTAGCGAGAACTAAATCTAGGTAGGTGAATGAGTGAAGGAAAGACCCCAGCTTATAACATCAGGAGGAATATTATCTCCTAGGTTTAGACATAGCTTGGGTGAGAGGACCTAGAGAAAACCTCATCAAAGCTGGTTGGAGTGAATAGACCTGACTGGCAGGCTGCTATAGTCAACTCAGGCTGACCTGACTTGCCTATAGGAACTGAAACAGGAGGCACTGGCGAGAGGAAATAGAAGTCATTGTAAATCTTTGAACCAGAGGTGATGACAAAATGCGTGAGGGGAAATGGCAAAGAAACTGGCCAAGGTACTAGCTTGAGTACAAGAAAAGAGATCCAGGGTAATGAAGTAGAGGTGGCAGTTTGCTTAAATAAAGTTGTCACTCAAAAGACAAAAATAAAGACAAGAATAAGGTCCTCTGAGTGCGAATATGCACTTCTGGCCTGACTGCAACCACAAATACTGTAATAGAAAAATCAGCTCAGCAGCCGTGATTTGAAACAGAATAACCAGATTCAGTACAACAGGGAGCAAACCTTTTGAGCTCTTTTCCTCTCCTTAATTGGTTTCTTTGACAGTGCCTTCCCTCTTCCTATAGCAATTCTCTGATGTTTTCTCCCAGAAGTTTTCTCTGGGTTCTTGCAGCACCACTGAAACACATAAAGTAAGGGTGTCGAGCCAAATCATGTCTCAGAACTAGCTCTCCAGCCTTGTTTCCCCAAGGAAGTATTAGTTTCAAGCGCATGGCTCAACAGGTTAGCACCTTGCACTCAGATAACCGCAACTCAATGGATTTCTGGAGGATAAGATTGACTTTTCTTGCTTAGAGATGTGGGAGAAAACAAAAATGTTTCTTCGTGTTGTTTACAGGACAAAAACTGCAGACCTGCTTCGGTAGATTCCCATGCAATGCATCTGATGGTGCAAAATAACCCAGTGACGCAGCGGGCTGTACACACCGACTACCATGTTTAGCCTTCCCATGCTGTGATCAAGTCTGAAATGAGTGGCGTGACTCAGTGGCCTCTAGTTATTGGACAGCCATAGACGAACTTGCAAGAGCAAACACCAGTCTTGGGACAAAGAGAGACCTCAGATAACTCCTCCTAGGGAGTGTGAACTGTGCACAGAAAAGGGTGCTCAGTGCGGGCAGCAGAAATAAGAAGGGAGGCCAAGTATTTTAAAATGTGTTTTAAAGCAGGACCTAGCAGGGCAGTGGCCCACAGCCTAAATATCAAGGGTGGGAAAATGTGATGTGGCAGGTGGGTCAGCTCTGTTATCTGTGTCACTCGCAGATGCTGCAACACATGTAGGCTGCTACATTCCAAAATAAGCGTGAGCAGATCGGGGAAGGGGTGCACTGTCCAGCCTCGCAAATGCTGTGCCCTATGTCCTCCCCCGTTCCTGACACCTCTCAGGGTCAGGAATGGAGCTCACCTCCCTTTTCTGCCACCGGCAGGTCTTGGGCTCCATGCTGCACGCCGGGTTGCAGCCTCACTGCAGCTCCTGCATCAGCCCCAGTCCGTCGCTGGGAGCCCGGAGCAGAGCAAAGCTCCTCCCAGCACTGCTTCTGCTGGAGCAGCCACTGCAGCCAGGCTCAGCTCCTAACTCGCGTTCTTCTCCCAGGGCCTAACACACTTCCCATTTCAAAATTTATTTGCTACAAGCTTTCAACCTTTTGCGACCGTACAGACACTCAGTACATTTGCCATGTCTTACTATGAGTTTTGAATGGAGTTGAATTATTCTAAAGCATTATTTTCTGTGTTGTTTCTCTCACCTTTGTCAAGAAGCTGCACAAATTCTCACCTCACTGTTGGAAACATTCTTCCGTTCAGGCTGACCATTCCTCAAAGGACCTTTTAAAGAAAAGAAAAAACGTTTTAAAATTCTGTATTGTGATCTAGCAGCTATTTTCCTTTTTAATATGGGAGCACCAGCACCACTTGCTCAGTTGTCTTTGCCTAATGTTCATTTAAGCGTATGTGTGAGAAAGCTGGCGTATAAAACATTAGGCTAACATTTGGCACCTGGAACAGTGTTGCAGAAATTAATAGCTCCAGCTTGCAGATAACATTCATATTGACCACTGACCTATTGAACTGTTATATTTAGAAAGATCATTTAAAGGAAAATCTCATAGGCTATTGAATTTGAAGCTGTTCCAGCTACTCTGCGAGGCTTTTTTTTTTTCCTCCTTTTCTCTCCCCTGCAGTGGAATTCTCCAAGGCAAATGGAGTAAAATATTTTGCTGGAGGGGATACTTTACTTTCAAGATTTATTCCTTTGCACCACAAATATATCAAGAAAAAAAAAATCAAAGACAATAGCAAAAACGTTGAAAGAATTGTAAAGTTTATTTTCAATCTCAGTTTGAGAGTTTGACAGTCAAGCAGGGATTGTTTGTTTTATCATGTGGGGGGTGATTTTTATGTTAGGCAGCTACAATCAAACTGAACTAACTCACATTATTTTATTTTAATATTAGTTGTTTCTCCTTTGATGCCATGTCAAGGGAAGAACTGTCCTTCCTACTTATCTCAGACATCTGCTACAGAGGAATTGTCTGTTAATTATCTTGACATATACAACCTGCAAGCTTGTTTTGATGAGCTGTGATCTATACAATGTAAAATATATCAAAGCATTATGTGTACAAGCCTATTTAGCATGCTAGCAGCATGTATTTGTAGATGCTTGGTCTCTACTTTTCTCCTACTAATAGTTTGTATATTGAGCTAACACTTGCCTTTGTATTTGCAATATGATGGTCAGACCACCATGCGCACATCCTATTACCATCTGCCTTTCTCTAAGGGTAGAAATATGTATTAGACTATTTAATAGTCTGTAAAATCCAAACCTGAGGGAATATTTTGCTGGTCATTTCACCTCATGCATCCTCCTCTTTATTCTCTTCTTAAAGCATCGTGCGTGACTTCTGCCCTTATCGAGTGTTGATATTGAAAACAAACAAATATATATTATTAAAGAGATTCTTGCCAGGAGGTAAAAGAAAGATGTGCTCCTATGAGATTTGCTTACATATTCTGTGGATTGTAGATAGTATAGCCTTACATTTATTGAAATTGTCTTTTCCCCCGAGTTCTAAGAAAATGTGCCTAAAGCTATTATCGCATCTATCGACTCTGTGGGATTTAACGGACGTGGCTCCTGCTCCCAAGTGGTTGGAAAATGACCTCTATGAAGCAAAGTTCAAGCAGAGTGAAAGCTCTGAGACTGAGATTAGAGACCTGTCAGTTGCCTGGTAGGATAAAAGTGTAAAATTATATGTGATGCTCAGTTCAGTCACATCAAACAGCTCAGAAATGTTTACTGAATGAACTACACAGTCGCTAATTACACTTTCCCCCTAAGTATTCACATTATCATGGGCAACAAATACCCAGAGAATCTGGAAAGGGGAAGCTTCTAATAAGCATGCAACAATTACAGCAGGCATGGTTTTGCACCTTAATTTTCTTACAGTGATTATTTATAGCGAAGAGGCAAATTTGGCCTATCATCACATACAGTATCTCTGTATCTCTGTTTCAGGTCTCCTGAGAAAAAGAGATGATAAATTTTAAATCAAAATATAGCAACAGGAGCATATCTACTAACACTAAAATAAACACAGCCTTCCTCACAACATGGTACAAAACATTGCCTTAACCTAGTGACCTTTAGTGACCAGGCTGTTCAGTATGGCCATAGATATAATGTCTAATGATTACAGCAGCAATTAAAAACCTGATGAATCAAAGTGTGTTGATATTCCTCTTCCACTTCTATCTGGAGGATGTGCATTAAGCTTGTATACCGTGGATTTTTTTTTTTTTTTAATTTCTGCAACTTCCCTATGTTAAAAATTGCCTCTTTCTTGATATTCACTAATTCCAAATTTTGTAACATAATACAGAAGACTAATAATGAAAGGTCCTCCTTCCACAAGCAAGGACCCTGCCCTACACTTTAACTATTGCCCACAAAAACCTCTCACCATGGACATGATCCAGAAAGCACAAGAAAGGTACAGGGGGCACAGGGACTTCTGAGCTGAGCTTTGCAGGGCAGTTGTGGTAGGCTGACACGAGACACTTCAGGCGAGAAGGGAAGACAAAGCCAGGGGAGGCTCTGCTGCTGGTGTCCACTTGCTGGAACACGTGCTCCACCCCATCTGCTTCCAAGCCATTGGAAGCCCATTGAGGTGCCGAGGTCATTAATAAACCCACAGAGAGAGAAACCTGGGATGATCCATTTCCACGGGCACGGTGTCCAGTTTATGGTTCCTGTTGGGTTTTTTTCTTCTTTTTTCTTTGAAAATGCATTTTATGCAATGGGAGTCTCTTTTTTTTCTTCTCAGTGATTTTTTGGAGTCATACTATGCTCTAGTCAGGAAAGGAAGAATCAGGTTTTTTGATGGAATAACTAGAGCAGATAAAAAATGATACACAATAAAACTCAGTTATACCAAACTGCTGAGCCAGTTTAGAAGAAACTACTGTTTTGCCATCTGAATATTCCTACTGTCTACTCAAAGTATAGTTTAGTTAAATTGTTTTACATTAGCAAATTTAGACAACAAATTATTTCACAGAAAGATATTTGCTGTAACAGTTATCATCGAACAAATGTAGCTTTATCTCTGCCTCTGAATTTAATATGTACCTTTGATTTTTTTATTCTTGTAACTTTTCTCAGATAAAAATTAGCTTTTTCCTGATCTTTGTTAATTCCAAATTCTGTAACATCATAAAAAAGCCTAATTAACCAATGCAGAACCTTAATCTTCTACAATATATTCAATAATCTTCTAGTAAAAAAAAATATAATTTTTTTCTCTCCACTTTTATATGATCTCTAAAACATGTGCGTAATTAAAATTGATCTCTCTTACTTGAAATCTTTACAGAGTGACTTAGAGAAACATGGCCTCAAACACAGTCATTTGAATTTACATTAGCAGAGGATCTAACCAATAATATGTAATTGCTGTTACATAGTGTCATTTACACCTAATGCTACTGTCTCAAGCATTTTAATAATGACAAAGCATACATTGTTTCCAGCTGATTTTTACAGACTACTTGGTTACACCCCCAAAAGTCTATAAATCACTGTACCTGGCATGATGATCAGCACGCAGGACAGGTCAGTTAAGTTTTAAAGAGGGAGGGGTTTTTGCTCAGTATGGATATTCTGGAGTGGCGGGAGTCCGGTGCTGAGTTCTGGGGTCCAGTTCACAGTTAGAGGTCACAAGGAGCACATCCCACAGTATTTTCCCTGTTAGCTGAATTAGCCACACCATGAACTCCAAAGAATTAACCCAAGATGGCAGTGGCAGGGCCATGATATTCTGCTTTTTAAGGCTGCATGTTTTAAGGCTCTGTAACCATCCTTGAGAAATCTAGTGAAACCAGAAAAACACAATTAAAAAAACCCCACCTTTCCTTTTCATTTCTGTGTCTGACTCTAAATAGGCAGTAGCCTCATTGATTCATTACCTTCCCTTATCTCTTCTGAAATGCTGATTTTATGCTTGGCCAATTACCAAACTTTACAGATTTCTCTGTTTCATTGACAGAGGTGTTAGTTCTATCAAGAAAATCCAGAAACGCATGCCAGAGAAATAAAACCTGTGCTGCAGCCAAAACAGGTGAAAGACACAAGGACATCTTCCAAGACATCCAAAGTAGCTCAGACAAATTTGCTTATGTGGAAAAAAAGTTGTAAATATGTGGAAGTAAAAGGAGTACCTCTTCCACAGTGCTTTGCCAGAAGGAAAAATCCCACAGCACTGCCATTCTCAAAAATTTTACCTTTACTGTCTCCAGGTATTTTGAAGGTAGATGCCTCAAAGACAGTCTGACAAAGAAACGCAACTCAGGTGACTTAGCAGAGATCCCAAGGAGCAGACAAATCCACACTCTGGACTGGCTGATGTATGAAAAATAGCTCAAGTCTCTCTCATGTGCAGTCTGTTAACAAATGGACGAAATTTAACATCAAACCCAATCAAATTTTGGGTGAGGAATGGGATCAAGATAGAATGGACAACTGGTTTACTATAAAGGTTTAGAAATCATGATGAAATAAAGCACTTTTTAAAAAATTGTGCGCATATTCCATGACCAGAATTCAAAATCCATAAAGAAAGAAGCCCTGTTGGAGGAGGTGATTTCCTTCAAACTCTGCCCTTCATGGACAATTTGCAGAGCTACCCCTGCGCAGAGTTTACGCAGTCCTGAATCTCTTCATAACTCTCCTATTCTTGATTGCAATGAAAAAAAACCCTCCACACTCTATTACTTGGAAATAAATATCCAAATCTTCCTCTCCACTCTCCTTGTTTTCTCCGTTCCCAGTATTCAGAGGGTATTAGCAATAGCAGTGAAGAATACCTTCTGAGGCTCCTGCTAATCTCACGGCAATGGCAAGCGGGGCAGGTGCCTAAGGAGTTCTGCGGCAACGGAACCCCGAGTAGGTTCTGACAAGAAATTCTTGTTCGGTGCACATCTTCTGTGGTAGGGATGCTAGCATATCGGCAACGTGACCTGAGGTAGCTATAGTCTGGAGCTGGGTCCTGAAAAACAGGTCTAGCTTTTGTTTCTGGGAACTTTTCCTGTTTCACAAATTCCTGTCCTCTGCAGTGACAGTTACGAAAAAGACATTTTCAATGGGAAAAAAGAAGGGGGAAGGTAAATTTAAAAGACAGAAAGTGTTTTCAGATGTTTTAAACTTTTGTTTAATTTGTTTTTCATAGAAATTATTTTCAAAAAATAAAGACATGAAGAGTATGCCCTGGACTTGACTTCCCATGGGCTAGGAATGGAATAAATTATGTTTTTGTATTGTAAAAGGTGATCTTTCCTCCCTACCAGTGCTATCAGCATCTGCAGGTCCGTATCCCTAGGGAACAATTAATTTTTTCCCAAACAAGTTTGCTCATTAGAGTATCTGACTACCACTTTATTTCCAGTAGATGCTACCCTCTTTTTTGCAGTAGATCTTGAAACTGAAAGTAAGTTCCTTAAACATATGCTATTATGGTTGGGGAAATGTCAAGTGTAGCCTGCCTCCCATTTGTGCTGGAACCAGTATGAAACATAGCTCTCCCCTAGCACTCACTGAGTGGGAAGTTGTAACTGGCTAACTGACAACCTGAGAAAGGACAGGTTGAATCTTCAACAAATATTTCCTTTATATAAAACACGGATTATACATGGAAGTCAAATATCATGTGATGAAAAGAGATAAAAGCCCATTTCCTTCGCAGATGCTCAGTCCTGACTCTCCCCTCCTGGTAGCACCATGTCCCCTCACCTGCAATGCTCTTTGGCCCAGACAGGGCCTCGACGTGCAAAGAAAACACCAAATTGCAATGCCCTCTCCTGCCTCCTCCAACTCTTTTTTTTTCCTTCAAAAAACCATATCTGATCTTCTTTCCCCATTCCAAAAATACTTTGTGAAATATTATTTTTCTTTGAAATTCACCCTTAATAATTCCTGTCCTTCTGCTCTTCCCGCACCCAGTACCTCTGGATGGCTGGGTGGATTGCTTGTACCATCAGAATAGAGGGCACAGCAACCTCACCGCCTCCCTCATCATGGTCAGTTTGAGACAGTCCTCCAGGCAATTTAACAATGGCTTCCCCCCGCCACAATAAAACACTTTATAGCACTCTTGTCCGATTCAAATTGACCTGCAGGGCACATTTCAGTAGCAGCTTAATTCACTTTCTCCCCTCGAGTTGAAAACGGTAGCTGCTGTATAATGTGACATCTATGTCTTGTTTCTCCTATTATCTAGACTAAGTAAATCATAACAACAGCAATATAGTTGTGTGTTGATTTAAATGAAGAAATATGGTTCAATTTTAAAATAATTCCTCTAATTTATATATAGCAAAGCCTCACGCAACGTATTATGTCAATGACATCCCAAATCAAGAAGTGCAATCTTGAGAAATTGTTTGATTAACTTCTGTCTTGTAAAACATCTCGTGGCAAGTACTTAAGCCTGTAAGAGCTGCCAAGTTCAAGCCAGTGTGGCTCATGCTATAAGTCTTTCTGCAGTCCTTTGGGCCACTCCGTAACAAGAGCTACCATTTTGCTGTCACTGTCACTTCGCATATCCAGTCTCTAAAGCTCTGTTTGTTGTTTCATTCTGTTCTATGTCTCCCTTAGGAACTTCTTCATTTTAATATAAATAGAGCGCTTCATCATGCAGTGCCAAAGACACATGGAAGGTACAACTCTCAATATTACTGAAAACAATGCATACAGATGAATTTGGCAGCAGATCACAAACAAAGGGCCTTAATGAAAAGGGGCAAACTTCCTAACCCAAAGGTACGGAAGGGAAGAGTTTGAAAATAATAAAGGAAAGGGGAAATGAACACCTCCTCCTGCTAACTGTTGGTTTGATCGTTCGATCATTATTCACAAACATCACTGGAAGCAGATAATTATGGCCTTTTGCCATACATCATGAATACATCATAGAGTATCTATATTTTTAAAGTTCATTTTTAATGGGATTTTTCTTTTAACGTGGAAATTAATATCCCTTCTGAATTGGGATGTTTTTTGAAAATCCCATAACATTTCTAAGCAAAAAAAGTTATATTTGTTTTAGAAAACTATAATTTTAGAAAAACATTCATTTTGGAAATTTTAATAGTTGTTTTTTAATGTTGTTTAAAACTTTGCATACTTTTCAACTTCGCCTTTTTTTAATCCACCCATTTATATGATATGATCAAGGATATGATAATAAGTTATGACATAATATTAAAATAGGAAAATTAGGATAGGATGGGATAATAGGATTAAAGATGCCCAGGCAGAGGCATGAACGTCGATGTGTTATGTGTTTCATAGTTTCATAGTAACAGCAAATAACAATAACAATTAATAAATTATGATGATTATGATGATACTACTACTACTACTAATAATAATAATAACAATAATGTGCTACAACCACTGCATGTCACTATATGACATATTGTAGCTGTGATATGCTATGTTCTGGTCACCTAATACTTAGTATCAGGATAACTTTTTATAGTTTTGGAAGAAAGCGTCTCCTATAAAAGTGACACTTGAGACATTTCAGAAGAGGTGAATGAAATCAGGGGTTATTTTAGTTCTACAAATTTTACCTCTCATATGTTGGTGTATAAACCCAGTACCACTGACAGGTTGGATCTCATCCCATTCTGTATGAAGTAACATGAGGGGATCAAATAAAAGTTGGGTTTTGCCCTAGCAATAGTTTCTAATGACTCAATTACATTTAAACCATCTTGTTCACAACCCTTTGACTTTAGCCTCTTACTTGGACAATGTAACTGTTTCTATTATATCCACATGGAAACGCTTTGGGGATCGTGTCAGCTCATGCTTGCATATTTAATGTGATTGTTCCAGTTTAATAGCTTACTGCATGACACTTCTTAGCATTTCTGTTTCCTTTTGTGCCCTCTGCAGTGAATACGCAGGTTACCCCATATACTTACTACACTTTTTCAAATACTACGTGTGCACAAACACCCCAGCCATTTGGAAATTGCTAATATCCAGTTACAAATTCACAAGTGGCAAATATGAAACCATGAAATTCAGTAGTTACAAAGCAGAACATTTGTACATTGTAAATTCCTGTACATTTCTTAAGTTGCATGATGGGGAGCAGCAGGTGACATTATCCAGTTTTATGTGCACTTTACCTTTCTCTAACACCCCTCTCGCTCCCTTCCCTCCTACTGATGCTGCTGAAGTATAGAGTTTCATTCATTCACTTCAATGCTAAAACCTATCATGCTCAAAAAAAAACATTTCAGAGGACTGAATAGGACCAAAGCTGATGCAGATTTTTGTCTGGACAGGTATATTCGTACGGTTATGTGTGTGCTTATGTATGTAGATGAGAGCGAGTGCAGAGGGAGGATGCAGGTCACATTGCAGTATTTAATGGACATAAGGCACTTACCCTTTCTTCCACGTACCCTCTCTCTGCCTCACCACAGAATACAAGTACCTCAAAGGTATTAGCATATCTAAACTCATGACACTTTTGTGAGGCAAAGGACTGTTACTACCCCTTTTTTAGAAACCAAAAATTCAGCCTGGAGCCATCAGTCACACCAGCCTCTCCCCCTTTGCTGCCCAGCAGCAGAGCTATGGGCCTGCAGGTTTTGTTTTTGCAGCCTTTCCTGCTAAACGGGAAAGTTTTGCAAAATTTTCAAACTAAGCAACGCTAAGGTTAGGGCACCTCAATTCATTGGTAGCAGTGGTCAGTGGAGGTTTTAATGTCCCGGCTCCATCCCCTGCCCCCAGCGAGCGCTTGAGTTACTTTACGTTGAGGAGTGCAACGCTGATGCCCTTCCTCCTGAGAACCTCCCCTGAGACTGAGGCTGCAGGGTTGTGATCCCTCCCTCTCTTTTGGCCAAGAAAACGGCACACGGAAAGCTCAGACCAGACCCAGGTCTCCAAGTGCAGCGCATGGGCGACAGAGCCCTCGAACCCCGGCACCTCCCTCCCGGGGAACACCGCTCCGTAGGGGTGCTTCTCGTCCTGCAGAACTCGGCATGTGGCAAACATTCCGTGGAAATCTGTGGAGTAGGAGAAGCTGAAATGAAATTATTTTTACGCCCCATGGAAGTGCTCGTAGACGTGCGTAAGGGCTTTTGCCATAGAAGTAACTCATCTGGTATATTAGCCCTATGTTCTTTTTACTGTTGCTGCAAATTCCAGCTGGTTTAAAATCCAACAAACAAATTATTTAAATATTAGAGAAGAGGTATCATCGGGGTGTATATCAGGTAAATGCCAAGTCTTGCAAAACAGACTTGCACAGAAAGGAAGAATGAGGCTACTATCTAATGCCTTTTTATAGATTTTTAACATAATGGTCTGCTCCCAAGTTACATTTTAAAAGCTGGGTAGTCTATATACTAGTCACATCTCAAACAACTATCCTAGAAAATACTTGCTTGATACCTATAAGATGCCCTTTCATCAGGCCAATAAAACATAGAGCTATGTGATTATTATTTTCAAATATACAATATTCTACTTCATAAGTAGCCCAGTGTATCTTCAGCCACACCACTTGGAGTAAAATGCTACTTGGGGAATAAAGGGGGACAGAGTCTACCTCATAATTATAAAAGATAGTGGGAATAAGTAAGGATTGGTATTTAATCATCTTACACCATAATTGATACCTTCCAATGAAGCAGAGCAGCTGACAGAAGCATATTTACTCAGAACGCAAGTAGACTAGTAGAAATCCTTAAATAAGAGTGGTCAAATTCTGCTGCCACATTGCAAATTAATTGGTGGCAGAACTTAGTTTCAGTTGTCTGAAAAAAGTCCTTTCTTATTATGTTTTTGCTGTGCAAGTAATAAATGGTATTTTTGTGAGGAAATAGTTGTGTAACTCATAGATACACTCTGTTTGCGCTTGGAAGTTTTTGCCTCACCTGTGTCAAAACATCATAATCTTACAGCTGCTAATTGCAGCAGAGTGGCGCCTTGAGTTATTTTTGTGGTCAGCATGAGATGACATGTGACGTTATATGTTATAGTAACCCTCAATGAAGCCTTTCTATCGTAAAGATTTTAATGCAGAAAGAGGAGGGGGTGGAATCTCCCAACATCACTTTAATCTGTAAGTACGTTTTTCTTGATCATTACATAAAACTAAGGTGATTTGATTATTTGTCAGATTTACTACTTTAATACTAATGCACGGTGGGGTAACACGTTAACTAGCTAATACTTTTAAGGCAGTTCATCAAAATAAGTGCGTATTAGTTCAGTTCTGACTATGCTGGGCTTTTGCCCAAGCAGAAAATGAGCGCATAAATGCAAGAATTTAACATGATGAGTCATACCAATCATATTAAAAGCTTACCTTTTAGGGAACACATTAGGTGATATCCCGCACCCCATATTTAGTAACCCTCTGATTGACATTGGCAAGAATTTTGCTGTGTAGGAGCCACATAGGGACTCCAGATTTTGGTTTGCTCTCTTTAAAATGCCGACAGATCAGATGTGTTCTGAGAACCACAAACAACTGAATTTTTTAAAAGAGCATTTTTTAATCTCTACTGGTTTCTTAACAGCCTATGAATAGGCATATGCTCTTTCAGCCGAGAACGTATATCAGATTTCCTGGAAACCATCCCACTAGGGCATGACTGTAGCTCCAATATAAGCAGTGAAGCACTTAAAAGGGGGCTAATTAGCTATTTGCTGTACTTGACAGATAAAAGATGTATGCAAGCACAGAGAAAAGACTGCAAATATAGATATCCCTGATTATGTTATTGTCCAACATTTTAATTAATTTCTTAGACCATCTTTGTGTAATGTAAAAAGGTTTTAAAAGATGTGATAGTAACAAGGCTGTGGTGTTTCTCTAACTAATCACCATCACTGCAGGGTGCTGGAAATTTTAAGGCACGTTTTATATGCTCAGTTCATTGAAGAATTACTTTTACTTCTACTGGCCTTAATTTTTCCTTTATTTGCAGAGCAGCAATGAGAGAGGTGTGATTTGATTCAACTAGTGTGCTGCCCAGAAGCCACAGCAGATGCTGTTTGGGCATGTAAATCGTCTACAGAGGAGACAGACTGGCTGGTAACTACAAATAGGGGCAGATGATAAAACCTTTGGGCTCCGTCTACAACTCTACGACTCATTCACTGGGTGAGGAAGTAACGCAGCTTCTCTGAGACTCATTTTAGCTACCCATAAAATTGAGCAATCATATTTATCTGTTACTTGTGAGCATTGTGTGGCTCCACACCCCACCACCCCCCAAGTTCTCTGAAAGTCTCAAATGAAATTGCCTCACAATATGTTTTTGCTTCTAATTTTAGCCAAAACCAATCACAACGTTGTGTACAAGGTGAGACTAACCAAGCAAATAAATACATTAACCAAACCTTCTGAAACAAAACCATTTTGGACCAGGGTTTAGATTCCAGCAGGAATTAAGGTTCCTTCCTGGTTTACTGATATGATTTCACAAGTTCACAATGATACACAGTCACCCTGACTATAAATCATTTTGGTGTGTTTCCATCAGTGTTGCAGGGAGGAAAGATTTGGCCCACGTCACGTCAAAATAACGGGGTATGTGAGTAAGCAGGTAGGTACCAACAGAGTAAACAGCAGTACAGAAACCAGCAGCATTTTAAGCTTTGTTAATAGTGAGGGGCCAGGTACATTAAAGTAGCAGACAATTTGTTTGATAAGCAATTGATATTTGACAGGCCAGTGACAGCCTTGCTGTCAGGAGATCACTGCTCTGGTCTCAGTATGTGACTTTAAAAACTTCACTAGGGGAAAAATTACAGTCAGGCAAGCAGCAGCAAGGCATAGCCTAAGGCACTATCTGCCAATAACTAAGTCCTAGGGAAAACTGATTTGTGGCTTCTGATCACATGAACCTATAGCCTTCACTATTGACTAATTGTGGTTCATCTGGATGTAGATCTATCTTGGCTAACAAGAAAGCACTAGAGGTCTTCATTTAGCCATTGAGCTGAGTCTCTGGAGACATGTGTGCAGCTGTCTTTACCTTCTTACCAATCAACACATCAAAAGCTGCAGAATATATTTCCACTTTCAGAAATGCAAACTGCAAGTGAGATAAAGTTGCCAAACTAGACTTGAAAAAGAGTGAATGATTATGACTATACTCCAAATACAAGAGATAAATCACTTATGACTGTGCAGAACTTTGCTATCTATATAAATTTAGAACAGATACAATGGAGTCTATTTATCAGCTGGACAGCTGCATCATTTTAATGTAACTGTAAAGGATTAAAACAATTTTAGGTGCCTTTTTTTCCTGCAAAGCATCAAACCAGAGAGAACACAAGCAGCCCAGGTGAATGCACGTTCCCTTGCACAAAATAACTGTTGAATGATGCTGTTTTGATTTGGTTTATTTCAGTGAAAATAGTATAGTTAAAAATAATCTACTTGGTGCCATGCAAATCAGCTGTTAATTACTATGCAAAGTATCCTACCTAGTCCAAACATTATGCTAAAATTGGGGGAAAAAAAATTATCAAACACTATTATGGAAGTTTTTGAAGCTAAAGCTACAGAAGAGACGGGGTCAGCAATTTTGACTTAAATCACTTTCTTGGCTTCTGCTCAGGTTAACAATTCATTCAACTAAAGGCAGTATTTGCAAAACACAGAACACCGTCACTGAAGGAGCTGAGCTCCCTCGTACTCCATCAATGCTATCAGAGTTTAAAAGTCCACAGCAATTTTAGGGCTCAATTATAGTTTGACTTAACATCCAGATTTAGGTCACGTTGGACTTAATAGGCAAACAATTTGCTTCAGTCCCAAATGAACAAGAGTTTTGTGATGTCCATTAATTAAGGCAGGACCAGCCAGCGCTGGATTTGACTCTCAGTCTCATAATACGAGGCATACCCAAACCACCACTGTGTTTTCTTGTTCGTATTGTCTTGGTAAGTCAGAAGAAAAGTTTTTCTTGTGAGATTTCTGTTTCCTTCCAGTCTGGAAGAATGAGAGTACAGAATGGTACAGAGTCCTTGCAGGATTTCAGTATCTCTGCGTGTCAGCTTGGCTGCCAAGGGGAAATGGCAAATATTTTTTGCCATTTAACATTCTGCCCAGTTATATTTGGGCTTGCAGCCTGGCAGAGAAGAGAAAATTGAGCACATAAAATTAAAAGCAGTGAAAAGATCCCCTTAGAATGTCAATCCTGAAGCTAACTTTCTGCAATTTTAGTTATATTAATGGCTACCTCTTTCTGGATTTCCTATCTTGACCGAGGTCAAAGAGGAAACTAAAACTAGCTGAGCAGTCTGGGTCTAGGAATTATTAGAAATTTAGAGGGAGAGATATTTCAAATTTAAAACCTGCTCTTCAGGGCAGATTGTTCTATGTAGGTAAAGTTTCTGAGGGTGTTTTCAAAGTTCTTGAGGTTTAACAGAATAAATTTCTGCATCTCTCAGGGTGTACCTCTTGCTATTTATCATTATTACTACCAATTTTGATCTAGCACACAGATGTGCCGGGGTTTTTTTAAAGTTACATATATATCTCTCTATATATCTATCTCACATTTGTTTTTGTTGGACTTCCACTGTGAAGCTTTTGCCCAATAGAATCATGATAAAAGAAAAAAGTTCTTACATGCAGGGCAAGCAGGTCAGCCTGTTCCCAAAGCTGCCACATCCTTCTTATCACAAGACCTTCTTTTCACTTCTCTTATAATTTTGCAAAATTAACTCCCAAGGATAACATTTTCCACACTGACATAATTACTCTGGAAAGTATCTCGAGGTCTTGCTTCTCATCTTTGAAACACAGAAATGCCTTTATACTGAAAGCAGGGACGGCTTGCTACCACTTACTCAAAAATGCCTTCAGTTGGCCCAATTGTAAAGCTCTGTGAGAAAGAATAAAAAATAAAGAAAATCACACTTCAGTACAGTCTCAGCAAAAATAGCTTCCACTTTTAAATTTTTTTTCCAAGTGAGAACTCTGAAGATTTCAGCTTACTGAACTCACTCTGACCCCACAAAAGACGGGATGGGCACAAACCCAGGGCAAGGGTGACCTGGAAGCATTTCTCAAATTTTCTTTCAAAGGGCTGCTCCTCTCCAGGGCTGCTGCCAGGTACTGTAGCTAGGAGCAGGGCATCACCAGCATTTCTTGTGCTCCTTGTTACTGCTCCCTGTGCAGGTGGGGAGAAGCCGCTGGAGCTGGAAGTTAACACAATGGAAAACTACGAGGGGGCAAATGTGGGGGTTGCAAAAAAGAGCCTGGTGGGCACGCAAGCGGAGAAAAGAGAGAAAAACTGTGATGAGTATATAAAATACTATAAATCTATAAAAGAGAATGGGATGGGGGAGGATAGATGAGATTTAATGAGAAATTTGGAGCTAAATGTTTTTTTATTAGGAAACACTAGCTTACCAAGCTTGGAACTTTCTTGCAGATATTATAGTTTTCCTATTACGTTTCATTCAGGAAAGGGTTCTCGCCACCCGAATGGAAATTTTGGAAGGAGAAAAAGGCTGGGGGGAAAGAAGGGAAGGAAAAGAGAAAACTTATCCCAGAATAGCTCAGTGCTTCAAATGTTTGCCTAAGAGCTATGAGAGTCCCCTCAAGGGCCTAATTCAGACCTAGACTTGAACCTCAGCCTTCCACTTTCCACAGAAATATCCTACCAGCCAGTGCATCGGTTGCTCCAAGGAGAGTCCTTTTTTCAAATGCTTCTACACAACAAACTACTCTTCAAGTAGAAAATGCCAATATACAAAGTCCCTTACTTACTCCAGTTCCCCACTCCTCCACTCCCCATGCCTTATAATTCAGCTTTTAATGATACAAATATGCCTTGTTTTCTCAAATCTCCCTCTCCTCACTCGCTGTGTAGGATCAAGCTGCTCTGGAGATGGATCCAAGCTTTGAAGGTAGCAGCTGTAGTACCCTTGCTTCATCTGCCACAAAAGCTACCAAGTCTGCAGAAAAGGAAGCTGACCACCACAGAATATGACAAGAGGTGGTCTCATCTTGTCGTCAGAGCAGTTCACACTTGAGTATTAGGTCCTTCAGAAATACGCATCTCTAAAAGAAAACCTTTCACAGGTGGACACTAACCAGGCATTTCTACCTAGGCACCTGAACGCAAGCTGGAGGTGCTGATCTGCAGAATATACCACTCCTGGGTATGCTTTGTATGTTTTAAGTACATACCAAGTATTCTGAAGAAAAAGAAAAGAATAAAACAAGTTCTGGATGAGGAGGCACAGGACTTTAACCCTGAAATATCAAACCTAAATAAAAGGTTGTTTCTGTAACAAGCGGGAACTTTGTTTGTTTACAAAGAAGCACACGCAAAACAAGGAGAAAAGTTATTGTGTTTTCTCATCTTAAGCCCCTCAAGTTTCTCAGTAATTGTTTTGCAGACTGGATAGCTGCTTTGTGAACAAATTGTCTTTCTTCCCATTTGGAATTTGAACTCTCCGCCTTTCTGGAGGAAATACCCTGAATCATTCTGATATTCTGTGACAATTTAAAAGCAACTGAAGAAAATACTTGGCACGTCATAACATTTGTGATATGCCTCATTTCTGAAAATGCCTAAGCATAGAAGCCAGAGTCTTGAGACAGTCTGTGCAAACTGCCTTTTTTTTTTTTTACTACCTCTGCAGCAATTTGAGAATTGGTTGGCTAAAATGACCTTTTCTACTCCTAAGAGTTGCACGTTTTTAAATTACTAGGGCAGTAAGTTCCATAATAAAGACATAAATCTGTACATGTAATATAAACCAAAATAATTATTTCTTAAATCTGTTTGCAGAACTCTGAAACTCCACAGACATAAAACCCACATAAAGGAACATGAGTAAACTAAAAAGTAAAGCCCATTCACCATGCTAGAAAGGACATCGCACAGTTTTGGTAAAACCTTAGATTTCATCAAGGGAGAGTCTTCAGAATTAGAAGATGTGTCAGCAGGCTGGCACATACCAATGCCAGCCTTCAGGAGGACAGGTATGAGGAAGACTGGTGAGCTTTTGAAATGAGATGCAGCTCTTTAGCTCTAGTGGGTCAGATCTCCTCCACCTTTTCCCAAAGAGTCTTTAGGAGGCTGAAGGCATCTGTAAATCGCCTCTGCCAGGGATACACCAGCCACACATCTCCTCGGTGGACACAGTTTATGCTTAGCTAATGAGTACAGCTGCGGTTAGAAATGGCAGCCTGGCGTTCAATCCCATTTCTCCTGAGCTCATGCCATCCTTTTGCAGGAAGCCAAGTCAGCAAGGCCTAAAGTGCTTCAGGACTTCCCCTTCTACATGCTGAGGAAGGCACAGGATCACGATTTGATACCAGGCTCCACTTGCAATAACTAGGGCACGCAAGATGTTCCCAATAACTCCTCCTCTCTCTGTCCTTTTGCTGTCCCAAGAGCACAGCTATACAACTCCCCCCATAGGTATTAATTTTTTTTTTGTCATTAATAATAAGGTAACTCCGACACTTTCAGCATGGCACACTAACCATAACATAAGAATGATTACTCTAATATGTGCCATGATTGATAAAACCTGAAGGTGTTACCTCAAGTATCATTCCTAGAAAATGAGTGAGCCCTACCCATAGTAACCCCAAACAAAAGCCTATCAAGCGGTATTGGCCCAAAGCTCTGTGGTGGGACACGTCCCTCACACTGGTGTGGTCAGAGGAACCGGAGGCCACTGGTTCCCCATCTCCATCTGCATAAGAAACTGCCACTGTTTCTCAGCCATCCTCATGAAAACCAGAGCATTGAGAAGAAACAATTGGTCCAAAGGACAGAAACTGTTAATTCGACCACCATCGCTAACATTCTAAAGTTGTTTAGAATACATCAGATGATTTAATGAGGCCACTACTAAGCGTTGCAACCAAAGAGATTAATTTGAGGGCTGGTAAAAGTGTCCTCAAAATCACACTCAGCACATGTGTATCACCTACCTCATTTTTATACGCTTCTTTCCTTTTTCTTAGCTCTGTTTACCAAGAAACATTTCATTCCCCCACAGGTACAGTTTTCCCATTATTTTCTGCCTTACAGATTAAGCACTATATAATAATAAAAAAGACACCACCTTGTTTGGTGAAAGAGACCTGTCTTACACTTTGCTAACATTATAGCCAGATGTCATGGTCATGGGAAAACAAAACACCCCAAATGGAGCAGTTATTAATTCAATAAATCCAGCTGCTCTCAGTGCTCTGGGCAAAAAGCAAAGTTAAAAGCAGCTGCTCATTGACGACATGTGCGACCTGACCAGGGGAAGGTAGCTCTTTTAGCACATCATCCACCACTTTGAAGGCTGACTGCACTCAATTTCTTAGACAATCTACACACCATTTTCAGTTCTGTACCTCCATAATTTATCACAACAATACCTCAAGCATACAGATGGGGGGGGGGAATGAAAGCAATTTACAGTATCAAGATGAAAGAAGCTGGACGGCTCAAGAAGACCTACTATGTAAATCATATCCACAACTTGAAGGAATGTCGCCATAATATTCTGGAATTAATTTTTCCAGCATTCCTATATAGGTCAGACAAAGGTAAATGTAGTTTCCTCCTCCCCCTACCGCTATATCTGGAGTTGTTTATCAATATGTTAAAGAGGAAATTGATTCTACCTCCCCTTTTCTATGTGGACAATAAGAACCTTATGTATAAAACTCTGGATAAAAATAACAGCAATCAGTAAAAAATTAGTGTGCAATCTGTCTACATGTCTTCCCTTCAGATTTTTGGACGCATCCTTCAAAAGTTACTCTTCGTGATCCTCAAGATTAAGAAAGGAAAATAATCTTTTCCCACCAACAGCTAGATCACCCACAGTGTATCCCAGCCATATCTCACCAATCCCAGCTAACTTCAAAAATGCAAAAGCTATGTGCAGCCTTCGTAACATTTCTAACAAATTAAATATGTGAATTTAAACCCATTATTTTTTACTTAATTTCAAACATAGTTTTATATTTTCAGACAGTTTCCTAAGTTATAATTGTTAAATATGTCTGATTAATCAAAGCTGTGTTCTCCAATGGGAAAATACTGATTTTACTTTATAAGACTATGTGCAGATACAACTTTGCTTTTTTATTGATGTTTAGGTAACCATCTTTTGCACACAAGTTTATTTTTTCTGTGTTCAGCAGGTGCACCATGTATCCCAAGGAGAGCCAAAAGTGTGCGTGCAAATCTCTACAGTTTTCCCTCTTCTCTCAATTATCAATAACATATTTATCTAAGAAACCTCTGAATTTAACTACAATTTTTGCGCGCTTCTCAGCACTTGAACTGCAATCTGTCTCAGTCTCTCTTTCCCCCAGGATTTATTTTTAAAGGTACAAGCATGTTAACAGTTCCAAACAGCTGCTATGGAAAAAAAATCATTATGAATGTTTCCTTCTTCCTCCTGAATTGTGGATTTAAATCTCAAAATACACCGAGGCTGAGTTGCAAGAAGCAGTTGCAGTTACAGGATTAACTCCAGACACCTCCTGCTCCAGCAGGCTCGAAGTTGGGGCTTATACCAGTGGAAAGGTGATACAAGAGATATTCATCTCTTGCTTTCCACACTGGTGGGTCCTGACATTTTGGGTCAAGCAAACTTTAATGAATGGGATAACTATTTGAAGTTATATTTAAGTATTTCTAAATATATTCAGTGTTTTTCTCTCCTTCCAAGGAATATATTTTTAGGCTTCAGGCAGCCAGTTTTAAAGACAAGAGGCTTCTGAAAAGAACACAAACTAAGACTGTATTTCAGCAGAATATGTAGTACATTTGTAATGTGTGGTTTCACATAGAAGAGGTAACCCGTTCCCATAAAAAGGAAATGGGATGAAGAGATGAATATCTCTTGTATCACCTTTCCACTGGTATAAGCCCCAACTTCGAGCCTGCTGGAGCAGGAGGTGTCTGGAGTTAATCCTGTAACTGCAACTGCTTCTTGCAACTCAGCCTCGGTGTATTTTGAGATTTAAATCCACAATTAATAACATATTAGCTCTTGAATGGATAATCCCTATATCTCAAACCATGCTTCACCTCAAATCACTAGATAACCTTCTGCATGCACAACAGTTGTATCCCCACTGAATGTCTAAACATTGCATTTCTAATACCATCCTGCACGAAGGCATGTGTGTAAACCTCATCACTCCTTACCCAATGTACTTATTGAACGTTACCATTACATCATTGTTCATTCAGCAAAGAAGTATATAAAGCTGTGCTTGCAATACTATGGCTCCTTGCTGAAATAACCCACTCCCAGCTTGACTTCACCCTACCACAGAAACTGACTTAAAATTACAATTTGATTTTTTTTCTCATCTAGTTCTAACATGTCACTTTGAATCTTCAGATTTTTTTTAATTTTCCCAGGGCTGATTCCCCCTGTGAGACCCTGATTATCTTGCTAATAGTTAACTCTTAACCGTCGGGCTACACATAACAATACCATTGTATTTTGGGGGCTGATCATCACACTGCATTTCACTGAGGCTCCACTGGGATACAGAGTGAGTGAATAGCCAGATTTAAGTCTCACAGTGTCACAAACAAGTATTTGCCACCTTGCCTGGCTAAACGAAGTTGGCCAGATAATGCAAATTGAACAGGGAGTATTTCACAGTTCTTGTCTAAACATTAAAAGCTGTTCAGATGACAATTCTGGCTTTCTGAAAACCCCAGGCAGTCCAATGTACCTCTTTGGTCTTTACAGCCATGCAAATGTAAAGGGTTTTAAAGGGTATTCTGTTAAAAAGCAGTTGATAACAACTTACAATACTGAAAAATAGTATGGTATCTACTGGATCTCCACATTAAATATAAAGATCCTTCCATCCCGTAGTCAGGCCTGTGCTAGCAAGTGACTGAATCAATACCATTATTCATACAGAAGTGGAGTAATTGATATGAACAAGAATGAAATTGTGCCTCAGGATTCGGCTTCCAAATGCGCATCAGTGTTAGCATTTTACTAATAAAAATGCTATGATTTAACCAAAGTTTTGGAAATTGATATATTTTCTTGCTATACATAATAAGTCATTACTTGGACAGTTATTGATATCTTCTGCCTTGCTTTTACACAGAGAAAGAAAATAAATTCTCACCCCATTATTTCTCATAGGGTTCTATTACAGTCTTTGCTTGAACCTGCGGTGGGCTGGGGAATGGTTTCAATCACTTTCTTTACAACTGAAAGTTATGCTTCATGGTCCATCACCTGCACTAGGTCCAAGCAGACTGACTGGGTGAATCAATGTACCTAGGGCACAGGGAGAAGGAAAGGGAGGAGCTGGCAGAGCTGCCATCACCAAGAGTTCAAAGAGCAGCAGGTCAAGACTGATTCACGTTAGATTTACAGCACCTGCGCTAAATTTGCACCCTGTCTGTTCAGGTACGAATTACATCCAGTGACATTTGGACAGTCATCTCTAAAGAAGGAGGAGGTGGCTGTATACGTACCATGAATCTGATCAATGCCAAGTCCAACACAGCTCAGGGGCTTGAAATTTGCTCTGTATTGGCAATACCTATGTCTGCATGGTTTCCAGATCGTGCAGAAATCCTGATTTTCCCCTGGCATTTCAGCTAGATGAAGATATTTTTCTCAAGCAGGTAGCAACAAACATGTCGTCGTTTTCTGCAAGGCACATGGCACCTCTTGTATTGTACTGCGTCACCCTACCTGCCTGAGTACTAGGGAGACTGTAAAGCTGCTCAAGTCAGATGTTTTAACATGACAAATTTTATGATATGGGGAAAGGCAATCAAGAGTGGAGAGGTGAGAAACAAGTGCTCGGGGCAGTCACTGCAGTAGGACATGAAGGTTTATGGCACTGGGCCCAGAACTTCTGAAGTCAAAAGAAAGTTGGTACCACACTCCACCTAATTTCGTGTTTTTCATTGAAGTGGCGTGAATCTATTTCTCTCTGTTGCAAATCAACAAAGATTGGAAAGGAAGAAAAGGAGTTTGGGGTTGTGAGGTGGCTCCTCAGGCCACGGGGGTGCTGAGACGGCATGGCTTTCCCTTGTAGTGCTGCAGGAGCTGGGAGAGAATGGTGGCCACGGCCCCCAGCTGCTGGTCGAGCCTAGGCAGAGGGGATGAGGGGCATCCCACAAGCTCTCCCAAGAGGCTGGTTCACCACTGCCCCAGCATTTTTAACTTCTATAGCTGCAAAGCAGAGAGACAGAAAATGTGCACACCGCGTAACTCTTGTACCGTGCTCTCCTTTAGGAGCAAATCTGCAGCAATAGCGTTCAGAGCGGAGGGAAATACATTCCTTTCGACTTAGTTTGTTTTCCCACGTGGTGATTGTAACCACTCATTTTCCTTGTTCTTGAGCTTTTTTCTTCTTTCACTACCCTCTGTATTTTGGATAGGCCCTGTCTAGATCTGGAAAGAGTAGCAGAAACATCTCTGTTGCTCAGAAAATTTTTGAGTTCTTATTATGCGATTCACAGCAAAGATATGTGTATGGTTTGTATTACAATTATTGCCAAATAATCACATCATGAATGTTGTATTCCTGTTGTCTTAGGATAGCTGTCAAAACTTAAAGAAGGGAAAACAACAAGGAACAGAAAAAAAAAAATCACAGTAATTTGTGCACCTTAAGTACTAGCTGTTGGAGAAAAACTCCAGTTGCAGTACATTTTGTAATATAAAAGTTTCCCATGCAAGTTCAGAAGAGAGAGCTACTATTCAGACAATTTTATCGAATTAGAAACCAGTGCTCCATCTATAATCTGGAATCCAGTTGTAGAATAAATGCACCTCATTATCACAGCAACATGTATTTTTATTTCTAATTACTCCTCTTCTTACAAATACAATCAAGTGGCTGAAAGTCAGCTTTGCTTTTGTTCTTCTGTTTTATCAGCCATTGTAGTACAAGGGGAAGGAAGCTGTGACACTCAGGCAATCTCACTTTTGAGGGATGGGCCCTTCTAGGGACAAGGAAAGAAAGACGGCTGCATTTGATGGCATATGTGGTACTAACATGAAAAATAATCTGCTTTTTCTACAGCTGACTAAATGCTGTGTGGGATCCTGAGCACATATAGGTTAGTGTATATATTTGTACTTTATAATTACTGCCAAATAACTCCCACTAGGTCACGACAGCTGATGGGCAATGTCATTGTAAATGACAAGGCTTGACTCCTCTATTACCATCAGTTTAAATTTGGTGGTTTTTCCTGTGTGAGCTTTAAAAAAAAAAATTTCTATGTGTTTAAATTGTGTTTAGTCTCATATATAAAATGTCCCTGAAGACTTACTCTGTAATAGCTTTCTTTAGAATGATACACTAACTCCGTTTCCCCCACACACCATTTTTCCTTTTCTTTTAAATAACAAATTTCTTTAAAAAATAAAATAGAGTGCAAGACAGAAAGCTTATATTTCAGGGAAGAACGGCGTGAGGGGCCAGGGAGGCCACATAATTGGGTGTGATGTGTCAGTTTCTCTAGTGACTGTAGGGACTATTCTGTCATCACTTCCGCACCGCGTAAGTGAGAGGACTGCACAAATCCCTGCGTCTCTCGTGACTTAACCAAACACTGGAGTCTCCTCTAAGAGAAAGTTAGTCAGGAGGTGTGCAGGTGGTTTATACATTAGCGAAGGAAGCAAGAGACGGGGGGATGTAAGAGAAAGGCAAAGGATGAGAGAGTGACATGAAAAGAAGAGGGGCTTGCCAAAACCAGCACATTCATACTGGTTTTACTAAGCAAATTGTACTCCCAAAAATAAAATAATTAAAAATAAAAGAAAATAAAACCCACAACAGTCTAAAGCTACCCTAGCTAAAGCTAGATATAGCTTACTTCCAGCTTTGGGCTACTCCGTAAACACAGCTCTTTCATTATTTCTCTAGTTGCTTTCTCTTCCCTAAAGGGAGAACAGAAAAAACTAACAATGCACCACACTTCACCTACCTTCCGAGCAATTTCTGAGCGGGCAGGTAAACACAACAGGTAGTTAAGAGACACTGCAGCTGTAGTCCTTTCTCCCTAAACCTTCCTAAGAGTTATCCTATCAGTCACAATGGGCAGAATTCATCCCCCCTACCTTAGGTGGTAGAAATACAGACCTTCAGATTGGAGCTGGTCATCTCTTTATATTCAAAAGAAAGAAATAGGCAGATCTACAGGATGGCTCATCTGACCAATTTCAGATATTGGTCTTAAAAGAAGAAAGGCACCCTAAAAGTGCCATTTTCTTTCCACAGATTACAAAAGAGTATAGACTCATAGTTTAGATGTGGACAACTGCATATACAGTGCCTATAGTCTCACCATAGGACAATGACTCAGTGGCTTCTTGTACGAGAGAATGAAGCATCAGCATTCAAAGAAGCAAATAAAGAAACCTCTAGGCTTCTTTATTTCTGTTTTTAACAAATTCACACTTAAACCACGCCCAGTTCTGTAGAAGAAAAGGATCATATACTGTACTTTGGCTTTGCTATACTCCTCCTCTGCACTTCCGCTGCAATTAGTTAAGCAGGGGTCCTCAGTGTAAGTTGTGGTCACGATCCTTCCCCTTTTGCTCTGGAGCCCTAAAGTTCTGAGAAATGAAAAAATCACAAAATTAAATTAAGTTCACTGCATGGCTACTGGATCTCAATTACATAGATATTCTCATATAAATGTTGTTTCTTTACCTCTGGAAACTGTCCCACATCAGAAGGCGTGGTATTAATTAATACAATCCTGACTTTATTTTAGGCACACAAGATGTGTTCCAACCTGTATCAAATCACGGACCAGAAATGCTTTTTTGCCAATTTCGCATGTACCTAGACGACTTCTGATTTGGATAGTAAACTGAACGCACACTAAGAGGAAGAGTTCATTCTTGGGCCCTGTGAGTGGATCAACAAAGCAAATCTCCCCTGTATGATTGATGCCTCAGTGCTTTGTTTTACCAGTGAAGTTGGCACTGCGAAAGTTCACCCTTACAGTGCAAGCTGCTTCAGAGCCCTTGCACCTGAAACAAGAATTCTGCTTACTAGTGCCTAATGCTGCCATGGTTTATGTATACACACATGTAGTAAATCCCTCAGGTTTCCAGAACAGAGAAAATTAGGGATGTACTATCATCTTTGCGGTGCCTAACTTGTGATATAAACCTCTTTTCTGTGGGCCAACATTAATTTTCACAGGGATCTAGGAACAGGATTTCGGGGCACCATCTGCTTCTCTGAGTCCCAACCCTCACACACAAAGGCAACCGCACAATAAAAGAGCCCAGAAGGATTTACAAATTATGACATCTATGCAACACTGTAACTTGTAACAAACCGAGACCCAGTGTAAAGAAAAAAAAGGAAAAAAAAAAGAAAGAAAGAAAAAGTGATGGAAAACCATAGAAAGAAAATAGAAATGTATCGTTAATATTTTAGATCTTTGAAGTAAGAGGAAACACGTAAAAGGAAACAGTAGAGTGTGCGTACAGTGTGGGTCACATCTCAGACCTGTTTCAAGGAAGAGTAATCTCCATTGTTTGAAAACCTTTCATGGTAAGGCTGGGGAAAAAAGCGAACCCAAGAGGTTATCTAAAAATCAGATGCCAAATAAATTTACCATATGTAAATTATTTCAGATACTATTGGAAATGACCTGAAATCACACTTCAAGCTCTGAACTAAAGCTAGCCTGAATGCTGTGATTTGAAACAAACAGATTAATCTGGTTTACAGTCCTTACATTTTTGTGTGCTTTTTTTATTATTAGGACGGGAATCAGGGATGCAAAACACCAAAAGGAAAAACTTTTGCAGTAATAATCCTTTGATCAGAACCAGGAAGCATGAGAAAACTTATAGGAAATCTTGTTCTCAGGAGAGGAACCCCATCTTTGCTGGAGCAAACAGCATCCAGATACCAAAGTTAAAGCAGGTACATGAGAAACACCATAATGAGCACAGCCTTGTATCTTGCAGTATTTGAAAGGCTTGCATTTGAAGAGCATGCAAAAACAGAAACAGATTTTCTTTCTACTCCCTCTGCATTATATATTAGATTATTATTGCCATACGTGAGACCTGTGGAATTTGGAAAAAAGCTTTCTTTATGGGCATGACAATGAATAGGATGAGCTCCAGAAATACTATGCCGTAGGGTACATGTTCTGGGACAGGTGTCCCAACCAAAGAAAATTTCTTATTTGACTTTGCTAGTCTGAAATGTACATTAATCACCTGACGGGGTCACTGCAGAGATCATAGGATTTATTAGTTCAAACATCAAACATTTATTAGTTCAAACATTTCACATACAATAAGGCAGAAAATGATTAGCTTCATACACAAATGACTATAAGTGTCCTGTTCGGCTTATGAGTTTGCAGCCACAGTGGATCTGAGAAGTAAAAATCCATAACAGCATCAATGCCTTAAAACACATTACACATGGGAGATTTTCCTTTTGGTTTTTTTGAAAAAAAAACAAAAACAAAAACAAAAAACCCCTAAATGTAGAGAACACAGTCAAATCCTTTGTTTTAAATGCCATTATTATTGGTTTCACTACAAAGTGCCTCTAAGCGAATTTCTTCTAGAACAGAAGCATTTATTCACTTAGCAATTTTTTACTTGCAACTTCTACAAAATAGTGATTTCTTTTCATTTCCTCATTTAACAGGACAGAAGTCTGCTTGACTCTCCTCCATTCATTGTCATCTTCTGCTTAATAGCAAAACTCCCTGTCTGAATGGACTGTGAAGGCGGCAGAAGCTATAATTCATCAGTATTAAAACAGAACAATGAAACAGAAGAGAACTATATGAAATTTTTTAACCAAAACTACAGAACATGGCTGGTTGTGTTTCCTTTCATGAAATTTCCATTTTATATATATGTTTATAGCTATAAAATGTAGTTTTGGTCATTCTACTGCTTGGAGCATAAAAGGTTTTATCTTAACCAATAGTATTTTTACAAGCTTATACTCCATTTTTAAAATATATATATACTTATCTACTAATGTCTTGTTTAGACTAGGGATTCCTGGTTTCCATAGAGCTAATACAGGAAATATTTTTTTAAAAAAACATGCTGGAATAACAACCTTTGATAGACACACTTTTCTAAAAACCTATCCCAGTAATGAGAATGTACCGATCAATCTTGCAAGGCTGAGTCCAAGTAACACAGGACTGAAGAAATCGCAATCAAAACACGCAGTTAAATAAATACTATGATATTACTCTTAGTTTCTTAACCAAGGCTATTGAATTGCATATAAAGGAGATACTGATGGTAGAGAGCTTCAGGGAGAACTCAGTGCTATTCAAAATCCTTAACAAGACAAGGATTTCCAATTTTGAGGAATCAAATTCCCATGTATTTTATTATTGTTGCTGAAGCAGCAGCCAAACAAAACGGCAGCCAAGCTGACATACTGCCCACAACTCAAACCAAATGTAAGGTCTGATCCTCCAACTTAGGAGCCATCCCATATCTTCACAAAGATCTGGGGCAGAAGTAAAAGTTTATATGAGCAAGACGAGTACTGACTGCAAAGCAAAGCTGCATGCAGGTTGACCAACCTTTTTAATTAATGTGTCTGTGTGCTCGGTTAGGCCAGAAGTAGAAATGGATCTCTGGGCCAGGTAAACCGGCTGGAAATACCTTAACTTAAAAAAAAAAAAAATTAAATTATGGGGTCCTCGCCAACAGTTTTTAAGGTAATCTGTTGCAAATTAAGATATAAGGCCATGTCATTGGGGAAAAAAAAAGGTTGAAAGAAAGCAGACTTTAAAAGAAACCCAGCTTTCACAATGGAGGGCAGTTGTCAGTGGATCCCCACAGGAATCTGCGCAGTTCAACTGCCTCATAAATGACCTTGAAAAAGAGTAAGTTTTGACAAAGATGCTTGACACCGCAAAATTTAAACATTTGACTGTAGAAAGATTTCATGATGATGAGATTGGGAAAAAAAATTACTGTCAATGAATATGAAGTGAAATACAGACAGGAAAGGCAATCCCAACTATATATGATGGATACTGAAGTCAAGTTTCAGGAAAGCAACTGTGGACACATTGTGGACAGTAAGCACCAGCTCAATGCATGGCAAAAGAAAAAAAAACAGCAAAAAAAATGTTCAGAATTTTTATGTAAATAATAGAAGACAAACAAAAAATTTATTATGCTAGCATAAGTCATTGGTGTAGCAGCCACTTCTTGAATAGTGGATGCTGTTCTGACCTCCATAAAAGTATAGCAGAGCTTCAAAAGATACAAAAAAGTGTACCCAGGATGACCAAGAATGAACAAAGATACAGAAGCCACTCTGTAGACATAGAAATTAATTAGACTGGGACCCTTCAACATGGTAAAAAGAGGCAGGTGAGAGAATTTTTTACCTGTTTATGTTCTCAACTAAAAATTTCCAGTGTCTCACAACAGGGAGTTATAGGGAATATCAAATTAAATTGTTAGGCAGTCCATTTAAAATAAGCACTTTACCAGGAATTCTTTTTTTTTTTTCAGATAATTCATAATTAAATTCATTGTTTAAAATAACTCATTACTGCATCATGCCACAAGTGTGAATAGAATTAAAATGCAACTGGGCAAATTTATTGAAGAGAGGACTCTTAAGGGCACTAAAATACAACAATATGGCAAAGGCTATAAAAAGAAGTCTCTAAACCTGCGATCATTAGAAGATGGAAAATATTCTGTACTGGACATGTTCTTGTACTCTTTCCCTAATCTACCAGCCACTGTCAGAAATAGGCTAATGGACAAAACGTACTTCTGGTGTGATTCAACACAGTCCCTCTTATGTTCTTACACCAAAACACCAAGGAAACAAGATTATTTTTGCCTAGTGGGGTGGAAGAAGAACCAGGTAGTAGAAAACACTGACAAAACCAGTTATATTTGCTAGAAATAAATAAATTTTATGCATTTCCACTATTTTTGTTTAAAATACTTCAGTGTAATGCAAGCTAAGGAATTTGCAGTATGCTCAATGCAAATTCCATGAACGTTCAACTCACTTTCAACTAGTCTTAAACACAAGTAAAATTCCTCTTTCTCTGAAACTGAAAATCTCTGTTGGGTTACAAGAATAGATTAGCTGTAACTAATCTGTCCTGGTTTCATGGTTGTCCTTAGGTACCTACTTCTTTCTTAACTGTCCATGGTCGTTAAATTACTGTGCTGTCTCAGAACAAGATAAATTCTAGCACTTATTTCTGTATTATTTTATAGTACTTCAGACAAATCTGAAACACTAATGTAGCCGTTTGATGCATGTTGAACATGCAAGTAAGTAGGTAAGATTTAAAATCATTACAAGAATTGTTTTATTCTTGAACTACCTTTTCTGGTACAGTAATGGAAGTTACAGAAGATCATAATTTTAGCTTAAAAACCCACTAATCCTGGAAAATTAGAGAAATCAGCCAAGGCTTTTTCCATTGACGTATGGCTTCCAGACCTCAGAGAGGTTGAGCATGGAAACAATCCGTCCACCCTGTAGCACTACTCAGCCTGATTCATCAGAAACTCTTTTCCTATTCCCTCCTGAGCTTCCTGGGATCATCACTACTCAAAAAGACTGACAGAGTTTGGTCATCCTTCAACACTGAACCTGCTTTAAAGTGATAAATTGTCGCATTTTTACCAGTTACTTCAGTTTCCTCTGAGTAAAACCTTCTTTCTTCTTTGACTATTTGCAATTTGATGTTTAAATTATTTCATTACTTCTTCATTTCTTGTCTTTTGATAGGTCTAGTTACAGCATCTCCTGTCTTTTAAAAAAAAATTTTTTTTTTTTTAAATCCCTAATACATAAGCAATTTCAAGCTACTTCAAGAACCCAAAGTTATATATATTGGTACAATGTTGACTGTGGTCTTTGCACTACAAATACTCTCACAGGACTTTCTCTTTTTCTCCAACATGCTTAACTTGCTACCATTTCTTTTTTTATTTCACTGATGTTTTGATTTTCTAAAACTTTCAAAGTTTTTACTACTCATACAATTTTCTTTTTTACAGGGGGCACAATTATTGTTTACTTTCCTTATGTATCAATAATGACATTTCCATGATATTCCATGGCTGAGGCAGTCAACTCTCTACAAGTCTACCCCTGTAAAATGCAGAAGGGGCCAAGAGTGCTCAACTATAAACTCTATAATTTCATTTTCATCCTAACTCATCTTTTTCCACTAAGGAAAACTGCACCCTCCACTTCTCTCCAAATGATGTCTTCTCTGCAGCTTCAACCCTGAAGAGACATTTTGCCTTATTAACCATTTTTTGCATATTAATCTTTTCAGAATCAGGATGTGCATGGGCAATTCTACCATTTAGTTCTTATTGCCCTTTATACTATCTTACATAAGACCAGCAGTCCCTTCAATCTCAAATCACAAAAAGCCTTTGCTGAAAGGTGTGGGGAAACTCTGTGCTACATGCCCTTGTAATGAAGTATCTCAAGTAGGGAAGTTTCTTCCTCACCTACTTGAATTAAAGGTTGACTTTTATTCTGAAGCTTGAAGACTTAAATCCCTGCCCTAAAATCTTTTCTGACATAAGTCTGGAAATTTTTATTAGTGACATAAATTTCCATGAAACATTATTTTAAAGGCAGAGACTCTAGGATGCAGGAGAACACAACAGTTATATAAACCTGAATCCATAGCATATAATGTGGCATTAGAAATAACGTTAACACTTTTGTGTGATGCTCTAAGTGAATAACTTTTATGTTAGGAACAAGACTTGTGAATGTTATGCCACTTGCAGAATTTACTTTTAACACATCAACAAACATAAACACTACCTAAAGTTCCTTTCAAGAAAAAGTAGTGCAATTCTAACAATAGTCAAAAAAAGAAGATAGCGAGTTAAGTGTAGAAAGGTTTAAAACCAGGAATGAGTCTTATTGATATATATTTTATTAAAAATACAGAAATGAACTTTAAAGAATTTTAATTATTCACAGAGAAGATTCTAGCTCAAGTGTGTATTAAAGTACTTTCCTATTATTAGCTTTTGCATGCCATTAATTACTTTCTTAACTATTTCCTCACCTTAGCCATGCATCAAGGAAGGCTGCTTCCAGTTTTCCAGTAAGGATGAAGGAGATCTGCACAAATATATCCCTGCAGAATAAATGCATGTAATTTATTACAAAAAATGAATAGGACGGGAAAAATGCCTTTACCTCATTTTCCATTTGGCCTGAAACAATGACACAGACTGGACCATGCAATTAAATTATCTGCTGAGACCAAACGTTTCCTGTACTGTTTTTCAAGAAATGACCTGTCTTTCACCCTCTTCTCTTCCTTTTTTTCAGCACTGTTACCCCCAATAAGTAACCATTGGCATTCAGGAGTCTGTATTTACGAAGAGTTACCACACATACTGTCATCTGAGCTGTCACTATTTTGTCTATATCTATAAACAGGGAAAAGTCCGAAGCATCAAGTCCTTTCTGTGTGTATCTGCTTGTAGTATGTGCGAATACAGGCATATCCCCTTTTTAATGCTACTTTTCCTGCATTCTAAGTGAATTTGTTTTGATTTGGCCTTGTTCACTTACAATGGATTTCTGAACACTGTACAACCTCACAGAAAACCACAGCTGCAAAAGTTATCCTTACGTAGACATACATTGTTATGCCTTTCTTCTTAATACTTAGTAACTAGACAAAATAATGGTATAAACTACACTAGAGAAAGTGAACTTTCTGTCTCTTTTACACTTTCGATCGGTCAGTTTTTGTAATTGTGTACCTGTAGCATTGCACACTGTGAATGCCTGTAGACACACTGAACATTTCAGACAGGGAACACAAAGAAATGTGTTCAACAGCACAGAGAAGTAATCATCGAGCAAATCACTCCATGTAACGGTTACCATCTATTTTCCATGAAGCACAGGGTAAAGCATGTTAATGTAAAGCACAGATATTGCAATGCAGTGTAGTGTTACACTGTGCGGCGAGAGCCCAGCAGCCTGCCTCTGAGCTGCGGCAGTCTGAAACCGTGCACAAGTGCTTACAGCTGCAGTGACATGGTGCTAAGCGTGTTTTAAGACTAGTCCCAGTCGAGCGGCATCTTATCCAACCAGAAACAATCCCACAATCCAGCTCTTTTTAAGTGATCATCCTTGTATCATAACAGATTAAGGTTGCAGCTACTTTGGATTATGGTTAATCTAACCTTTATCCATTCACATCTTCACCTGAAACTTACAAGGACCAAGAGTCAATTGCCAGGGCATAATTCACAATGACACTGATCTCTCCTTCCTCACTCTAATTATCTGGATTAAGAATAACACTTTTGAGTAATTATTTTCACATTGGATAAACATTAAGCTTTCCTGGATTTATCTGAGCTTTTTCTTAACATGAAATAGATCCAAGCAGGCTTATAAGAACATAACTGACAGCAGTGACAGCTTAATCAAGGAAACCCTAAACAACTAAAACAATAGGAAATGTTTGTTTCACATTGTTTTGAATAATCAAGAAGGAGAAACTTGATAACCCGCTGGCAAACTATCTACTCGAAGACCAAAGAAAAAGCAATATCCGGGCAGATCAATTACAGTGTCTTGTACTGTCTTAATAGAGATGCAAAATTTTCTCTGATGCAGTACCAGCCCAGAAGCAAACAGGAGTTTACCAGTTGCAGAAAACGTACAAGCCCACAAAGCTTCTGATTTAAAGGACGGGTATTACAGACAGGAGGAATAACAAACCATATTACCAGTTTGCTAAAATTATGATTAAAATGAATCAGATACCAGCTCTATCACTTCAGATGACAATTTCTGGAGAAACTGCATTGTCCATCTCAGGCTACACAGACTCCCCAAAATTGCTATCACAAGCAGGCTAGAAAAATCTTCCAACCTTGTCTTTGAAACTACCTAAGATCATATACAATTACACACTAAAATCACATCACAGAACCCAATTACACTTTGGCTTTGCAGATCCACAGATAACCTCTTAAAGAGCAAACTCCCTTACTGTGTCGACCCCTGACCTCGAGCTCTTTTTCCAATCTTCAGCAGCACCACATGTTTCTTTCCCAGAGTGAGCCAGGACTTGGAGCCGCAAGGTTTCGGAGGGGTAGCAAGTGCTCCAGCTATCATAACTTTAAGGTTAAGGGAGCACACTGCTAATATCTCATTCGTGAACTTTAATGCATTCCTTACACTACTATTTAATTTAGTTTGAACATTATTTATGAAGGCGTTTTCAGTATTTTTCCAGTTGTTGAAGGCTTTTAATAATTTATAAGTAATAATTTTATTTGGCTCTTAAAAGGCTTTAAAATGTTATGCATCAACTGAATACTTTAAGAGGCACTGGAAGCTGAATCACAAAGAAAGAAATGTATTTACATCTTAATTTTAGGAATTTTCTTAGAAATTGACCAAATAAGGGGTACAGAAGATTTTGTTTAATAACTTGACTGCCCTGAGGCTCCACAATAGCAATCACACCACTGGGACTTTCTCTTCTCACACTTAGCAACAACAAATAGCAAAACTAGGCTTTCATACTGGTTTATGGTTTCTGTGATTTCTTCATCATATCAAGAGGAGAACAGGAGTTACAGCAGAATGTTATGAGCTGGCTCCCAAAAAACAGAGAACAAAACCACCACAAATCTGGGCACTTAACTGTAACTGGGGCAAAACAATAAAAGTAATACCAGGTGCAACATCTTTCTCTGTGCATATGCAAACCCTGGTTCATTTGGAACTATATTCTGTATGTGTATGCATAGTTATCTTAATGAGATATGAACAGCACCCATAAACTGGTGAATACTGACATATACTCACCTGCGAGTTACTGACAACTTACCTTGATGACAGGCAAGGACTCTTATGCTTCAGATAACTTACCACTCCCCGATATATATATATATAGAGAGAGAGAGAGCGCCTGACCATATTTCTCTGTTATTATAAGCCCTCACAAACAAAAACATTGGCTTTCATCTCAGGTGTTCAATATGCCCTTTATGTGCTGAGCAAAACTCACCTGAAAAAGTGTTCTTCCTCACTAGTATGACTTCTCCTGCAGCGAGTTCTCGAGGCAACATTTCCTACTATGCTAACTTAAAGAAATAATGGAAGAGTTGTGTAGGTTGGCCGCACCTTTTCTTTCCAACAGGACACAGTCTATTGCTTACTGATTGACACTGTATCTTTTTATTTAAGACCTTTCCAAAATAGTCTACCTCTTAGGAATCCAAGGGCCCCAGCAGTTGGTATTAACTTCTACCCATCTCCTAGATCTTTATTTTAAGCAAAACCTTAACCATCCTGCATGAATGCTGACTCTGAAATCTTCTGCTTTCATACCTTTTTTTCTTCTAATCAGTGTGACTACATTATTAGGTAGACATGTTCCTCATCCTTTTATTTACATTACCATAAGATCACCCAGAAGCATTCACTGACTGAAAGTAAGTATGCTTCTGAAATTTGCTTTTAACATGAAGCAATATGTAAATATGCTGGAAAGCAAGCACAGACTTTAAAACAATCCTGAAAACTGGGGAAACTCTCTAAAAATTAGTTAGGCAAAATGTAAGGTAGATACAAATAACTGACTGCACAGAAAGAGGATGAGAAATAACTGGTTAAGGGTTGCTTCTCTGCTGTGGACGAATTTCAGAGAGCCCAAAGGCAAGACAGAAGGATCATCATCATTACTGTAAAAAAAATCCAAGAAATTCAGGAAAATCTAAAGGAACTGTGGATGGGAAGAGAAGAGGATTACTGGTCTTCAAATAGCTGAAGAGATTATTCTACTCTGAGTCTTTGGTGGATAGGTAAAGAGCTAGGTGGCTAAAATTACTTTAGTAGCTTAGATATTGGAAAATGTAAGGATAGTGAAAGACTACAGTAGACTTTTGAGGAGTAAAGCATCTCCCTCACCAGGGATCATGGAGAACAGATTAGACAATAGTCTGTCAAAAACAATGCCATTATAGCTGACTCTTCTGTGAGTCAGAAGAAGAGAGTACATGGCAGCTGCTTTTAGTCCTATTTTCAAAGATTACAGTGTGATTCTATATGAGAATGTCTGCTGGATTTGTCTGGGATAGAGTTAATTTTCTTCATAGTAGCTGGTATGGGGCTATGTTTTGGATTTGTGCTGAAAACAGTGTTGATGATGCCGAGATATTTTTGTTCCTGCTGAGCCGTGCTTGCACAGAGCCGAGGCCTTTTCTGCTCCTCACCCCACCCCACCAGCGAGGAGGCTGGGGGGCACAAGAAGTTGGGAGGGGACACAGCTGGGACAGCTGACCCCAACTGACCCAAGGGGTATCCCAGACCGTATGGCGTCATGCTCAGCATATCAAGCTGGGGGAAGAAGGAGGAAGGGGGGGACATTCGGAGTGATGGCGTTTGTCCTCCCAAGTAACCATTACATGCGATGGATCCCTGCTTTCCTGGAGATGGCTGAACACCTGCTTGCCCATGGGAAGTGGTGAATGAATTCCTTGGTTTGCTTTGCTTGTGTGCGTGGCTTTTGCTTTACCTATTAAATGGTCTGCAACTCAGCCCACGAGTTTTCTCACTTTTACCCTTCTGATTCTCTCCCCCATCCCACTGTGAGGGAGGTGAGTGAGCAGCTGTATGGGGCTTCGTTGCCGGCTGGGTTAAACCATGACAGAATGAAACATCAAATGTCCTTATAGGCTTGGTGAAATGTATTTTTTATCAAAATTCTTTTTCCCAATAGAAAATTAATTTTTGACTTGGTATTTTCCCCATCATGTCTGCTTTCTCCATAACACATTTCAGACTATGGTTTTCACTGATTTATAATATTTTTTTCTGAGGCAGCTGCAATTTCTAATTAAAACATTTCCCCAGGTTTTGTTTCCATGCTACATTCCCTAACTTTTTTCTGCCTCAAAACTTTTCCAGTGTAGACCAATCTTTTTCACTTAATTAAGAAAAGAATTTATAATGAAGAGAAGATGTTTCATATACACTTTGTTTAAAGACACTCTGTGCAAGTTTGGCCACACAAAACCCAAACCAGTCTGTTTATGGCCAAACACTGTTTGAATCAACAATGCATGTGCTAAGGAAATGTTGATGTTTTTTTCTTGCATTTATAGAAAAACTCTGTACTTTCTGCAGGACAAAAATTGTTTTCTCCTGCCCCTCCTTTCACCCTGATTTTCCACTAGAAAAATGAAGAATTCTCTGACCACTTCCCATCAAAACAGATATTAGGAAACTAAGAGGAATTAAGCTAGAAGGGATGAACAGCTCTGCCAACAGTACCTTCATTATTTCCTGGAGGAGGAAGCTTTTTAAATTTTACAAGTACAAAGGAAGTGCTTCTATTGTCAATGGAAAGAGTGCAGTTTGATTTTCAAATATTCCTTGATGTAAGTTAGGAATAAATTTATGATCAGATGCATGGATCCATTCAGCAACTCTTGAAAACATCAGTGCTGAATTCTAATATCAATCCCCACTGATAGAAAGGCTGAGTGGATGCATTTTTTTATTCCTTGGACAGGCTTAGCACTTCTCTGTATTATTATTCTCCAATTTCAATGGTACAAAAGTTTCTAGCAAGGAAGTAGTCTGAAGATGGAGCCTGACAGCACTCCAGAACATATTATGTTAACTGACAAAAGGAAACATTTTTCTATACTCATGAGGAAGCTGGGCAAACTGATTCAGACGTAAGAAGAAGTGTGCTCAAGTTAAACACTCTTTGATGATCATATCTGCCCTCAGGGAACCCTTGAAAATGTTGCTACCAGGTTTCCAGTGGAGGAAATTGATGAGACCTCAGAGAGAATGGAGGCATGGGGCCATTCCCAGTTCAATCACCACAGTCCCCAGTCTGTCCAAGTGCTTCAGAGAGTGGTTTTACTGAGGGAACCAGGTAGGACCTTTATGAGAAAGACTTGCTGAAGGGGGGTTGCCTGATACAGAAGACAAACACCCAGAAATACTTGCTTTCAGCTTGGAAGGAAGCATGTCCCACAACACGCACTGGAAACTAAATTGCTGACAAAACCTTTCTTTCATCAAATTCAATGGCAGAAGATAAGCTGGCAGGCACCAACATCTCATTTCTTTCATGTAAGTAGAAGGTAATATATCACTCTCTAAAAAGCCCACGTAACCTTGAATGAAAAGAAATAAAGACAAACCTCAAAAGAAAGCCTTTAAAAGCCATTCCTGGAGACTATTTCTTGAGGACAGACACAACCTGGCAGCTTAATGTCTCAGGTACTAAAAATAATACTTCCCACTAGAGAAAACGATGTAGCAGTATTCTCAGAGAGGTAAGATAAGATTTGATTATAACAAGCAGCAATCAATTCTATTTCTGTGAGAACAATGCATATTCAAGTCCCAATCTGCAGACAACTTCTGGAACAGAGTTTGATTGTATTACCGACCTCTTGATAAAATATATTCAATAGTTTTTTATTTAGGGAAAGCTAAGCCTTTCTGGACACTCTCAGAGAGAATGAATAACAAGACAGAAGAAAGTTTGCTGTTTATTTTTCCCTGAAAATGGTGTTACTGTAACACATCCAACCCTGATACAACATTGGCTTTAGAAATAATGATAAATAATCAACCCTGTAGGATAACATCATTATTTTTATAGCATTAATACTCAGTGGAAATATATGCCCTTTGGGGTTAGGCATAGTCAAGACATACTCCGAGTAGTCCACAATTTCAGAAGCAGATGCAGGCAATGGGAAGTGGATTAGCAGCAACCAGGATGGAAGAAAGTTTCTTGTCAGAATAGCATCAAAGCTGATAAAGGGATCCAAACCCAATCCTGTGCAGGTTCCAGTTACATTTGAGCCATTGATACTGGCACTGTCATATTTCTGAGAAGCACTGAACATACTTAGCCCTGATCAGAACTATCACCAGAAATGTTTTCTATCAAAGCTACTGGTTTTAATATATTAACGTATATCGGCAAGCTGGGTAACATTCTTTTTCAATTAAAATACCATACAGAGCATCTATAAGAGGGATAAATTCAACTTGTATTTAGAACTGACAGTTGCTTATTCTTTCACATCATCAGCAAGTCACCCACAGGTGCAGAGAGCTCTGACTTTCCAGCCAAGAGGATTTCAGATGCTAGATTTAAAATGACATATGATAATCCAGAACTGAAAATTAAGTGTCATGTACTCCTTCATATAAAAAGAAACACCCATCACTAAGGGGAAGACAGCATTGCTGGAGGGTTTTTTTTTGTTTCATTTTGTTTAAAGCCTGCTATTCAACTGCTATTTCAGTTAGTAACGCAAATGACACTCAGCAAGTCTATAAACATAAGGTTCACCTTTTAAATCTAACCCAACATCCCTGAAGTTTAACATATGCTTCAAAACAGGCTGACTTCAGAAACGTTTTGTTTCTCATACACGCTTTACCTTCAGAAAGCCTTTTGCGAAACATTTCTTGCTGCTCTTTCCAACCCTTCTGCTTCAGGCTGCCATTGGTTTATTATACCAACATGACCTCGTCTCTCTCAGACTCTGCCTCAGGAAGTTGTAAAACCATGATCTTGTTTCAGTTATTAGGAATTCCAAATTGAAAATTAATCATCTCAGACTTTTAAGAAGTTGCAGCTATCATGAAAATAAATTTGAAATCAACCTTTTTTCATGTCCACCTGCCATCTTTATAAAAGTCAAAACCATATGTGTTTCCTCTTTGAAGTCCGGTTTTGCCCCCTAATGATAGCCTTCACATTCCACAATATTGTTCTGTTAGCTCTAGCCTTCCTTCAGCCAACAATGGGAAAAAAGAAAGAAAAAAAAGAAGAAAATCAACAGCAGCATGACAAATGCTTGTGCAGATGTCTGATGCTGATGTAACAAATGGCTATAGTCTATGAAGTTACAAGTACAAAATAATGTCAACAAGTTGCAATGATAAAACAGCCCATGAAATACTTCAATATATGTTCAACATTCAGGGCAATTTCTGGTTTGAATTACCAATCAATTTTTTACTGGGTTGAAATGATTCTTCTTACAGAGGAGCCATTGTTTACGGGTTGACTTTTTTCAAATTTCTGTCACAGCCTTCACATTGGTAATTCTGATTAATGTGCTCTGATTCCCTTATTTTCTCAAGACTTTGCATTTTTTTATAAAGAAGAAAGCATTTGTACTGCTTTAGAATCCAAGCTCTAGGTTGGGCAGAATGAAGTTGTCACTGCTGCAACACTTGCAGTAACTCACCTTGCAGGTCTTCGAAAAGCATCAGAAGTGCACAAGTTTGCTGCTCTGCTAATGCCCATTTGTGAAAAGCACAAAATACAGAGCTGGGTCATGTAGAACACAGGATGATTTTGGTCTCAGCAAAGATTTTAACCCAATTATAAGTTTCCTATTTTTCTGTAATAAAAATTAAAGTTCCTTGGGTTTTCTTTTTAATGTTTAAAGCAGATGGGCAGGAAAATCAAATGACTAGTTGCTTTCATTTGTCATTCACAAACTGCCAAGCTGAGCAGAGAAATATAGCACGCTTGTATCCTTCATTATAATCTAGTCATTCAAATATGCAAACAGGGGGAGGGGAGGAAAAGCAAAAAAAGAAAAAAAGTGAATAAGATAGAAGCACAAAGGGTTGATGCTGTGGCTGCATAAAAAATCATGCACTCATGAAAGAATTCTAAGTCCACCTTTAACTGGGAAATCACATTTTGTCCCACATGCTAATTTTAAACTGGTTTAGTCAAACCTATGCAAGGTCTATGCAACACCGCAGCTGATTTAAACCACACAGAATTTACTGTGGTTTTAACTGAGAGGCTTGCACCTCTCTAAACCAAGTCTACTAAAGTGACTTGGTTATAGTCAACAAAATAGGTGCATGCTGGTTTGCAGACAAGCCATATTAACTGATTTTATGATATTAAACTAAAGCTTTTGCATGCTGTACTGTTCTGTGAAGCTTGTAACTTTTAAGTGTTACCCCAACAGTGGCATAGATGGTCTGGATGAATCTGGGGGGCAACTAACCAGAATGGGAAAACAAGAAAACAGTGGAGAGGTTCCTTTCGAACAAACTAAAGCAGTGTTCAGTGGATGCTGAGCTCGAGTATGATGGTTTTTTTACACAGTCCTATCCATTAAACTTAACTTTCTAATGTCTAGAAATAAAACATTATCGAAAAAGTTGTGTCATGACTTTTACAAAACCTCTTCCATTATTCTATTTTGTGTAAACCATGAAAAACATGAAACAATTAATAAAAATAATAAAAATAAAAAGAAGATACATTAGATAAGAATAGAAGCCTAATGGCTTTTGAAGTTTCATTCAGACTTTGGGATAATCCTAGACAATCATTTTACACATGAAAGAAGTTTCCACACTCTTCTAATGAAGGTTTNNAGAAGTTTCCACCCTCTTCTAATGAAGGTTTACAAAAGACAACATTGTTTTTTGTAATTCCCAGTGGCTGCATACTATGTCTGCGTTACAGACAATATTTTTCATATTAGTCTGGAAATCAAAAAGGAAGAAGGTGCAATTTTGACAATATCCTCCTTCAAAACCTGTGTTCATAGGGTATCTGTGCCCACTGTATTCCATTGAAGGCCCATTTGCTGTCTCAACTGATACCTATTTAGAAAGGAAAAAAAAAAAAATTAAAATCCCTACTTTTGCACCTCCCCGATTCGGCACCTTGTTTGCCAAAAGGGAATGAGCACATAGCTGGTGCTTGTCAGAGGCTGGCTTTGTCTGGTATTCCATCACATCACAAACAGCAGGGTCATTTTGTCATTTTATCTCATAAGGGGGGGGGGAGGGGGTAAACAAAAAAAAAAAAAGCTGAATGAGAAAAACCAGTTCCAGATCTCAAAAGAACAAACTGCAGGCATAAGACATACCTGTTTTGTCAAGTAGAACAGATACTGAAAATACCTGTTTACCACCAGCATTCACCTTGCAGGACTGATTTTCACTATTCTTCAAGTTGAAAGTTTAGAGTTTCTCAGTGAGCGTACAGACCTGTTTCCAAGTGTCACATGTGAAGATTAGTAAATGCATTTCAGTTCATAACAACGTGTTTTTCTTAGTCAACTACACATAGCTCCAACACCCTAAATCAAAATCTACTACTTTCAATGAAAGTATAGGGTACTAGTCATAAGCAAAATCTCAACTAGAAAAAATACGTCATCGAACAAATAGTCATGACTTTTATAAAACCTCTTCCATTATTCTATTTTATGTAAACCATGAAAAACATGAAACAAACACAAAAAAAACCCCTTAGACAAGTTAAACACTTCTCTACTTATGCCAACTTTCCTGGCCAACACATTGACAATAAGCAAAGATACAGCTCGCTTGGGGTTTGGTTAGGTGGGAGGTACGCTTCTACGGCTTCAGCAGGGGACAAAAATCTCATGATGGCACCAGTAACATCACACACAAGGGTGCCCAGCTCATTCATTCAGGGTTTTCATTAAGCCTCAAACCGGCAATTTTACATATGGGAAGAAATGAGCTAAAAGATTTTTCTGAGTCACAAAGGTAGGAATAATAAAGCCACTGTGGGTATTTGTGCAAGCGAAGACAGAGACTGCACATCGTTTCCTAATTCCCTGCACTGCCATGGGAGCAGCAGCGCTGTCTGGCTTCTGAGCAAGGCAAGCAGGATTGTATTTGCATGATGCATATACATGATGTCGTTGCTCTTCAGGGGCTGGGAAGAAAGCTGTAGAATCTGGCACTGTTGGAATGAACTGTGTTTTAGCTGGAGAGCAAACCAGAGTATTTCTCAAACAAGGAGAGGTACAGCCAGGACTTGCTCTCATTTCTATCACAACTGTAAAAACTTCCAGATTGCTGACAAATTGCTTGAAGGAGCCCCTGCCATTACTAGTGAATAAGGCCTTCCCAACTGCTGTCTGAGCATCTCAGAGCTTTATCCAAGTCCTCCCAGCAGTAAATCTCAAAATGAGGTGTAGTGGCCAAGAGAACTAATACAATCCTTGAATGCATAAGCAGGGAAATAGCATATAGCATGTAGGAGTAATGAACTAGTATTACCCTCTGCATATTGCATTAGTGAGACCATAAGTAGTATACTGGGAGCTCCCCAAAAGAATTTGGCAAACTGGTGATAGCTCAGATGAGAGCCACAAAGTGATTCAACATCTTGAAAATATTGTCTTATAATGAGAGACTAAAGAATCTCAACCCATTTACTTCATCACATCAACAAATCGAAGTGGTGACTGACCACAGACTACAGGTCACAACATAAGGAAGACATTTGTGATAGCAGGGAGCTCTGCAATCTAGCCAGGGTGGAAAAAAAAAAAAGACAAAATGACATCTTGTCGAGGGAAGCTGGTATTAGAAACACTGATTTCAACAAAGGTTATTGACTGCTGGAGCATTCCACCAAAGACGTAGGGGACTGACCGTCGTGTAATATCTTTAGAACAAGTAAGTCCCCTTTCTACAATTCCAACAGAAAAAAACCAGGCTCTCAGCAATGCATATTCAGTGTGGTTCTCTGGCTTGTGTAATATCGTTCAGGATAGATGATCATAATGGACTCCTCTGACACTAAAAATAAATGAGCCTATATGCAAGCTATAGGCTCAATGATTACAGAACACTAAAAACACCGTGTTAGTATCTCCCCATTCGTCACCATTCAATAAAAGGCTGTGATTTAAACATTTCTAAATATTATTGCCCAGCAGCTTTACAAATAGGATATTCAGAGATGTTTCTGTAGCTTCTCTTTCTCCTGCTAGTACCACTCAAAAACTCCTGTCCTTTTTTTCTTCCTCAGACCTAGATCCAATCATTCAGCCATTTTAATATGGCTCTCAGAGGGCAATTTACCAAAACTATCAAGGCAAAAAAACCCTTCCCAACAGAATTTTTTCTCGAGATCACTCTTCTTGCATAGAAGTTGGAAGGCTGAATTTTAGGAGAATGGGACAAGAGCTACGTGCCAGCAGAATCACAGATTAGAAGTGTGCTTTTAAGAAACAAAGATCTATTTTAAAACCAACACACAAAGGGAATAGTTTACCTTTCCAAGGGAGCTTACTAATTTCAATTACACATTCATTAATATTAATAAATACACCATGATAAGTAAATGCAGCATTTTATAGACATTGCTATAAAACATTCTTCATCCTCAAAAGCTTATTATTCCAGGATCAAAACCTGCATCAAGATCCATGTATGGGAGTGTTTATATAATCGTATATTAGACAACACAATAAAACCCCAATAGAAACAGAAAGATAAGAAATATGGCAACAATCAGTAACATGAAAAAGATCCTTGGGAGGCAGGAAAGTTTACTGAAAAAGATGTACTGAAAACTCTGTTTCCTAGGAATCATTCAAAATAGCTTTCAATATGCCATTCATCCCAATGAGAAGTCAATAATCCAACATGATGTACTCTTTATGTTAGGAAAAAAAGAGTTATGTTGGGAAAGTTTGCAAGTGTTCAGAGAAAGAAAAAAAAAGGAAGGAAAAAAAGCCAGTAACTTCAGAAACTGTGAAAAGCAGTTCTGGAAGAGACAGATGAGCGGTCAAAGATGCTGAAGAAACACACACTAATTACATGGCTCTCACCACCACATGTGATATCACTCACCCAGACGAACACAAGCTCTCTGAAACAAAAATCAGCACATTTTCCAAGGGGCTTCAAGAAAACTTAGTAAATCCAGCTTCTGCCTTTTTTGATGATTTATGTTAATACACTGCAGTCGTTTTTTCTGTGTACAGTCTACGGAACAACTGAAATTTAAATTAATGTTTCCCATAGAATATCCAGCATATCAAAACAGCAACAAATTAATTTCACAAGATGTTTCAGATTTAATGGAGACCTTCACTTTTATTAGAAAGCCCAATTTTCATATCCTGAGCTGGAACCCTTATTCATGATCATATTTAGAACATGCTGACAGTAACGTACTGTGGTATGACGACACGGGTATGTTCTTTAGGACGGGTTGCTGACTTCCAAAGTTTAGTGCAGAAGCTTGTTTCTTTGTTTTACTCAATATTATTTCCTTTGTTTTAAAGGTGAGAGCCAACTTTAAATTGCTTTGCCTCAAATGCCTGATGAATTACACAAGCTGTACATATATACATTACATATGTTTATTGCATAACTACTGTAAAATCATTTTGCTTTATAATATAAAACAATTACAGGCTGGAAATCTGCCACATTTGGCTAGTTCTGCGTTTCTCAAATCTAGTCCCAGACAGCATTTTTCCCCAAAGGTGCACAAACGATATGTGAACCTCCCAAAAGACAGTCCTGGAAGTGTGCAAGAACCCTTCCCAGAAAGAAAAAGAAATGGGAAGAGTGATGCATTTCAGAGGCGTACACTGCACATGTAATAGAGGGAAAAAAAAGGTGCTTTGCCACTGCCACCTTTGTCCAGTGAGAAACCTAAAGTAAATTAAATGCAGCTGGATACACTCTCCGCTGTCAATTGACTTGGTTCCCTGCCCAGTTCCCTTAATACATTGCCATTGCAAGGGTTTGTTTGGGAGCTGCAACTGTAAATCACACTGTGAAGCTGCTTCCTCTCTTCTTGCACACACCTGCGTAGGAAATGTGCCAAGGGGCAGAATTAGGCATGCTATCAGGACTACAGGCAATACGGCAACCCCAGAAGCAGCCTGGGATGGGCTGCCATAACTCAAAGCAGCCAGGGTGCTTTTTTGACCTGCAGAGCAGCTGAGAATCTAGAGGATGCGTAGATGGCACAAGTTTTCTAGAGGCAGACCCAGGAGACCCCAGCACAAGCAGCTGCTGGAGGCCCCAGCTGTGCACAGCCAGCGCCAGCAGGAGCCTTCGAACAGCAGGACCAGGGTCGGGGTACAGATGCGCCAACGAATGGCCCAAACCAGACCGAGCTGCACTTGCAAAAGCCGTGGAGAGCTACGGGGAGGTGCCACAGATGTGTCACTCCCCTACAGGTACCTGGGACTTGGTTCCATTTGAGTCCCTCAGGCCATACGTGATAGATGACTCCAGTTCTGCTGATTCCCCAGCAAGGGACAGACGCAAAGGAGAGACCAACATTTCTTGGGGTTTTTATCCTAGCTTTGATGGCTTTGCCTGAGCCTCCTCCCCAGGGATTCCTGTTTTGAGAAACATTGTTTTAGATAACAATTTAGCTGTTTTAAATGATGCCATTTATAATGCAGGTGGATGGTTTGGTAGTCACTTGCACTAATGTATTACATCCGTTACACTAAATCCACCGTGATTTCAGCTCCAGAATGAATGTGCAATGTTCGTCTCCTACCTCATTGGCCGTATAATAAATGTAGAATATCTGTCACACTATCTCAAAATGTCTGTTTTATCTGTAAAGTGTTTGACAAAGCATATGTTACAAATGACTATTCATAATTAGTTATATACAGATCTATTGTATATACTGTTATAGAAATATAGTGTAGCTAGGAACTGACAGACAGTATTCAGCCATCACAGTATCACAAGAGAGAAAGAGAGCACTGGAGTCAAGACTCCTCTTATTTCTCCTCCTCCCCAACAGCTACCATCATCCTTGCTGTTTACAGACTGTGACAAATAGGTTTGGACACTTTGCTTAAGGGGGGGAAAAAAAAAGCAAACGTACATCAGGAGAGGCACTGTGATCCACAGGAATTAGGAGGAAAGTGGAAACAAGAAACCCAAATTTTACCAACAGAGGAATCATGGATTTGTGTTAGCAGGCACCTTCTGCCTCCATGTCTCCATCTATGAAATGGAGATCCTCTCAAACAGGCACGGTGGGGGTTCATTAACACTCACCCAGGACTTCCCACCCTTAGGGTGCTTTTGTAGCATAAAGCTAATCAATAAAAACCATTGGTCTAACCATCCCTCACAGTCCACCATGTCTTAGTAAGTTCTTCTTCCATTTAGTTACTTCTGACTTTAAGCTCTATCTCTGGACAAAGTATCAGTTACCAAAGGGAGGGCAGTATGCTCTGATTATTAGATATTTTTTCCCCCCTCAGAGATCAGGGTTCAGTTTAAATCAAGCAAATATGAAGTATAATTTTAAAGACTAGACAAGGTCCACCAGATGATTATTTGTCTTAAGGTTCACTGCGTGGTATTCAGCACAATAAAACAAACCGGGTTAACTCCCTGCGTTAGCATACCTAGAAATATAAACAAACTCCCATTTATAATACGTATTTTACCCTCCTAAAGACTTCCAAGGGGTGCTAACAATCCAAAATCAAAATCCTGCAGGTTGCATCCTTGGCTTTTAAGGGCAAAGCTCTCTTTGGCTCCAGCTATGATATCAGAATCTACTGCAAACATAAATGTTGAATTATAAAATAACTTCCAGTTCAGATTCCTATGGAATCATCATTAGTAGATCTGCCTAAATTAAAAGATAGCACATATTTCCATTAATTCTTCCAAAATAGCTTGTAACATGCAAAAAAAGAAGGTACACAAGTCCATAATCTCTTATGGACTTAATATCCATGCTATAGTTTTCATCTTAATTTTACATTTCCTCTCTGACTGCTCAACACCATTTAAACCAACTTCAGAGACTAATGTTATTGCCGTTCCAGTGAATACGTGCCTACCAATCCTGCATTTTATATAAGGTTAGTCCATTGAAATAGTTGACCTTTCTTTGCTTCAAAAGTCTAACAATAATCACTGCTCAAGGTGATGTGGCTGTACAAACATATTTAGCTGAGATTTAAGCTGTCACTGAGATGGCATAAGGCTTCATCCTGTGTAACACACGGAACTTATGACATAAATGTGGCCTCAGGGATTTCTTTCATGATTCAACAAGTCTCCTGGTAATAGCAGAAAATGTAAACAAGTATTATAGTTCTGGAGGGGCTGCCTTGGCATTTCCTTTCTGCTTCTTGCCATGTGGTCACACCTCAACACGCTGAGCACAAGTCAAAGTCCAACAAAGCCAACTTGTAAATGCTCTGGAGAAACTATAAACAATACCATTGTCTTTAGAAAGCATTCAGAGAAAAAAGAGAAAAAGAGTTGACACTTGACACAGGGACTAAGTGTTTTGAAGATTATTCTTTCCTGCTTTTATAATCTGCTAATTTCTCGTTGTTAGTTTTTAATCCAGTATCATGCCCAGACTGTTTCTTTGTTACCTCTAACCGGGCTTTGGGAAAAATAAAAATCTCATCTTCACACGTTTCTACACCTTTCCGCAAACTTCTAAGCCAAATGGTATAAACAGCACAGCATGTTTCCTCTTTGGAACTTGGACTTCTTGTGCCCTTTGGATAAATCATTACCCCTACAGAAAGTAAACAAGAAATGTGTTACAGTGGGTTAATTTATACGATGGAATAGGGCAACTGACTGCCTGTAAAACAGACTTGAAACAAGAACTCCAAACTACTTAGACATCTCTTGAAGGGATTTAGTATGGATACATAGTGAGTATTACTTACATAGTACTGGACATTGTCATTATACATATTAAAGCCTATAAAATGGTAACAGAGAGAGACTAAAGAACATAAATGGGTCTGCTATTGAGCCCCAAATGCTGGTTATGTAAAAATTTTAACAAGTAAAACCAAAACAACAACAAAAAAATCCCCAAGCATGTGACAACTTCTAGAAATGTATATGATTTACTGGCAAAGCATACCTTGGAAATAAAATATATTAAATCAAAACAGTTAAAGGGCATTGCCTGGTCCACTTGCTTCATTATCACAGTAAAGATGTTCTGCTCTGCCTCTGCCAAGGAAATCATTTTAGCATGTCTGTCTGCCTGTCTCCACTGAGGGCAGCACTTAGGTATGTGCTGAAATTATTTCATGAAGTATCATGTCAATGAGGTTTAACTGTGTGATTACAGTTTGACAAATATCTCCATGGTCTGAACTAGGACTTCTCCTTACTGTTAGCTGTATATAAAATGAGAACAGATTATTGGTAGTTATATTAAAAGAACTGGGGCATCTACACTTTGAAAAGGATAGTTAAAGATGAGGAAGAGAAGAAAATAATAAGTAGCATTTGCAAAATGAAGCATATCACCCTACTCTGAAAGACTCTCTGCAGCTTCATTTACTGAGAATGTTGTCAGCATGACTTGACTAGAAACTGTCATGCACATAGAAGAAACACCTGAAAACAAGGGTCTCTCCAGCTGACAATAGCCAAGCGAAAATCTAAAGCCTGAAAGCAGCTTTTGGACATAGCTTGAAAATAATAAGACACACTATTTTAAGTAAGAGCATGTGATCAATGGAACAAAATACTAAACACCATGACAGCTTTCCAAAAATCTAAATAATTGGCAAATGTGTATAAGATGACTAGCTGATCATGTCCCCTTTTGGACTAACTATAAGAATGATTTTTTAAAAAGTACTACTAATAAAAAAATCTCAGTTTGATTTATCTAGCAACTCTAGGAAAAAGTTTGATTTCACTGCAAGCACTAGACGGTCTTAAGAAACAAAGCGCTAACTATTTGGGTATCAGTTGCCAAAATTCCAGCAACTGATTTATTTTAAAATTATTTAATAGAATCAAGTGTCTCAAAATCAGCACCTTTCTTTTCACATCAGGAATCAAACAAACTTTTCCCTTTTAATCAGCTGAACAGAAATACAATACTACTGCTACTCTAGTTTTATTTTCAGAGATATGTTGCAGCTCAAAATATCAAAAGAATGTTATTCTTGCTACTTTGACAGCAGCACAGCATTGCATGTATAACCTCACCTCCACTTTGGGATGGAAGTATCTGAGAAGCAAAGCTTTATTCAACATAGGGATGGCAAAATCTGGCATGGTGCAAATTAAATATGGTTTCTGCAACACTTTTAAAATACATTTTAGTATGAAAAGAGAAGATTTTCTTTTGAGCTGTCACCTTTATGTTTAATTATTTGTGGCTTTTTTTCCTGTCATTGTCAACGTATTCATATTGCACAGAGAGTCTTGGTAAGAGAGCCCTCCCATGGCTAATGCAAAGCTTGCAAATTCCTTTGGTAGCAGCCAAGCACTGGGTAGTTTAATGGATAAAACACCCACTCCAGATTCCAAAACATGGCTAAACCACATGCATCTTATGCAAGTTGTGTAGCTATAAAAGGGAGCACAACTTGGGACTATGGTGAATACAAGTATGTCTACAGATATCTCCAAGCAGCCTCTACCACCAGCAGCCACAATCAGCGGCATAGTTTTTCACATTGCAGATTTTCATGACCACTGCACCTTCTAATAACGACCCATTCAGACATGCTTTCAGCCTACCTAAGATAGCAGTTTAGAATCTGAAAGTGTTTGTTAAAATTACAATCATATAAATGTATTCATTTCTGCTGGTAAGTAAATACAAAATATATGCCAAATCTGCCATCTGATGTGCAAACTAAAAGAAGAAAAAGAAGAACAAATCAGCAATATAATTATTTAGTTTAAAGGTAGCTGTCTCTGGGCTACATTTCTTGGTTTAGAGTCAGCTTATGAAACTCTTACATATATTGCTGAACTCATGGAAATAGATTCAAAGCCTTCATAGGCCTTACTCAAATGAGAGCTCACATACACATTGTGATGGAATGACGGGATGATTTTGTTATCTCCTTATTCATAATTCTCCTTATTCATAGATTTTCAGGATGGGTGTGTGAGGTGGCCTGAGTTGGAAAGACTCAGCATCCTTCTTTCAAACATCCCAGAGATCATGGGGGATTGGGTCTGCTGACTCAGGATGGCATAGGGTCTCCAATGGATTTTCTGATATACTACCATTTGGTAGGGGAGAGAGAACAGGGTTGGGTTTTGGTCAGCTAAAGCTAAGCAGTTATTTTGTTTAGTTATTCTGGACTTTTTTCCTCCCCAGGAACAGGAAAGACTGTTTGGCAACTATTCAGCCAGTTAACTGAAGCCAAAATATTAGCAGCGATTCAACTATTTTTATTCCATAGTTTTCCTAACTAGTTGACATGGGAAAGGAGAAGCAGCAGATGAAAACCAGCGGATGACGGCTGGATGACATCACTCTTGGATCAATCTCAAGAGCAAGGTTTTACAGCATGATAAAGCAAACACATCACTGGATAAACATCTGACCGCAAGTAATTCTTAATGGTCACTGTTAAACCAGCAGGGAAGAATAATGATTAAAAAAATAATAATAAAGCAATGGTTGGAAACACAAGAAAAAACACCAAGAAAACAAAACAATGCAAAAAGAACCCATACAGATGGACACCAGTGATCCATACATACTGGGAAGCCTAATGAAATGTAAAATTTATAGAATGGGATAATGACATATTAATTTTCACAGAAACTTAGAGACTTGGTGTTGACAAATCAAGACTGCTTCTTTTCTGAAAGGAAAGCATTTTACTGAGCTGCATTAGTATCAGCATCCTGCTTAAAAAAAAAAATTTAAAAAAAATCATAACCTCAAATTCAAAGTACCATCCCATCTTTGATTAAGCTATAAACAGAGATCTAGATTCAAAGACCCATATTTTTAGAAGAAGGAAAGGGGACAAACCCAGTAATTATTGGTGAAGAAATGAGGGATTTAAAAAGAACCCCTGGTCTAAGTATCTAAAGAGTAAAGCAGTAACGGTTTCATAACATAGTATGGAAAATTCTGATGGAATACTTGATAATTGTAAGAACAAACTATCCAAAGGTACAGTTTTGGGGAACTATGAGCTTTTGGTGATTTTTCAGGCCAGGCTAAACACCCATCTGTTATGGAGTGCTTAGGGATAATGAAGTTAATTCTGCCATAATCCCAGGAAATGGACTACAAAATCTGTCAGGCACCTTTCACACTGAATGCTTCTATGAAATACTTCACACATTATTTATATGGCAGGAGAAAAAAAATATCTTGGGAGCCCTCAGTATTCTAAATGGGAAGTAACACAAGTGCAAACCACAGATAATATTGGTTCTTGTCCATCAAGACTAGTTTGTTTTATTGTCCCCATGTGACGTTTCTTTGGGTGGAAAAAGGGACAATTACAAGTGGATTAGGAAAGCGAGCGAATTGAAGTACTATAAGTAGCACTCAGAAGGCAGGCCAGTAATTTTGGCATCAATATAGAGCATGTAACATTAAGCAGCAAACGACCAAGCATTCTCTGCAGTCAGACTTTGATGTTGGAAGGTCGGTGGGCCCCCAAGTCATCTCATGTTGCCTCATTGCATTTCCTTTAGAGCATTCCCCATCCCTAGCACATCCTATTCCCCGAACCAAGGGCTACTTCTTCTCTGGGCTCTGCTTAGTGGGGTTTTGACATCCTCTCCCCTAATTTAACTCTCTCCTTCCCCTCCCCACTGAAACGTTTTCCCGCATTTTATTTTATTTGAAGGATGGGGACCATCCTGCCAGGTGGATATTCCCCAAGTCTCACAACTCTACTCAAATGGTCTCTTATCAGGGTGCCCCTGAGCAGGGAGAGCTCATAACTCATTTGAATGGGAAACAGTTGGGGGCTCGCCACACTTCATCCTACGAGACTGTTGACACTGTTAGCAGCTGTTAGTGTCGCTCTCGTTTTTACCAACTGGGAGCATATCAAAATGTTACACGCACATTCAGCAGTGTAGTCTCTCCTCTTTCAGTTTAATGGGAATTAAGCACACACATCAAGGGGAAAATACACTCTACAGTTGCTAAGTATTTTATATTTTCGTTTTCTGAACTTACTTTCTATGGGGAAAAAAAGAATTCAGGTTTAAGGCACTCCAGGAAAAAGAATGTTCCCTCAAAGCCAGTTAATACCAGTAATGGCATCATTTAACTATATAAAACTTTATTCCACAGCAGGGCAATTAAAATTGCCATACCACACTCTTAATTTAGGGAAACACAAAACCTTACAGCAATTTCTTGGTAATCTGTACAAAATGAGATCGGCAAGCTCCATTCAGTTCCCAACAGACAACTGTCCACATTGCAAAACTGTGAAAACTTTGCTGGCAGACTCATTTGGGAGGCCAAGAGTGGAACAGCCGTGGACTCTAGACACATGACCATACAGAAATGGAGGAAGATGGAGATACCAGATTGCTACTTTCCATAAGATACAACTTCTTGTCCTGAAAAGGAAGTGAGAGTTTCAATGATAGATTAAACTAGTATTTTTGTGACACATTCACATAAGCACAGGACACTTGAAAATAAGAGTGCATGGGACATCACCTTCTATACATGTACTTTATTTCATATCTGGTGCTAGCAGCCACAACTTGTATATCTTGACTGCAGTTTTTGTTCCACATTTTGAAAATAAAGATACAACTCTCTGTTTCTGAAATCTTAGGTACCAGCAAGCAGTCAGGATAAGTAAGTTATACCAGTTGTGCCATTATTTCATTGTTTACACTTGCGTACACGCTAGTGACAGAGAAAACCGTTTCATCAATGCATCACCCAGGCTCTGGGGTGACTCTCAGCTCTGGAGTATTTAGATACTGTGATTTAAGATGTCACCACTGGCAGCTGTCAGCCACCTCTAAACTTAGCAGCAGCAGGAATAATCTCATGCCAGACCTTCAGCCGCTGCAATTCACAGCCTGACATATTTCCTTAAACCACCTTCGTCGTTTAGTCAATGCATCTGTGTCCCAGACTTACCCACCTGCCTGTGAATTGTGGCAGCTGAAGATCTGGAGTCCATTTACTCTTTCTGCCCCTGCAAAGGAGGCAGTAGCCTTTACTTCAGGAGTGGACAGACAGCTTCTGGTGACAGCAGCCCAATGTGTCACCACTAAGACAGCCATGCCGTAGCTACCACTACCACATCGTCCTTAGGACGTGGTCAACACATGGTCACATGTGCTGCAACCAGCCAGTCTGATAGTGTCCCAGAAACAACTCTCCCCGTAACACTAGCACAACAAATTCTCTTTTGGGACAGAATGTATTGCAAAGATTATTCTAAACCATGAGCTCCCTCTAATCAGCCTCTTCCAGTACATCTCAACACTCTCATTCATTTGCAATGCTTAAAAAGTTGGATCTAAATAAAATAATTTACCATGCAGCAGTGGGTGATGTATAAAATAACTGGGAAATCTGAGATTATCTGTAAAATATGTGCTCTGACAGCTTGCAAGAATTGTTTTTGATAACACATATGCAGGCATACACACTCAGCTAAAAAATTATTGAATCATAGAATCATTTAGGTTGGAAAGACGTTTAAGATCATCGAGTCCAACCATCAACCATGCCCACTAAACCATGTCATGAAGTGACCTGTCTACATGCTTTTTGAATACCTCCAGGGATGGTGACTCCACCACTTCCCTGGGCAGCCTGTTCCAATG
>VYZV01021711.1:115470-149345 GCA_013401275.1 Pandion haliaetus | reverse complement strand
TAGAGAGCGATAAGGTCTCCCCTCAGCCTCCTTTTCTCCAGGCTAAACAACCCCAGTTCCCTCAGCTGTTCCTCATCAGACTTGTGCCCCAGGCCCCTCACCAGCTTCGTTGCCCTTCTCTGGACACGCTCCAGCGCCTCCATGTCTTTCCTGTAGTGAGGGGCCCAAAACTGAACACAGGACCCAAGGTGCGGCCTCACTAGTGCCGAGTACAGGGGGACGAGCACTTCCCTGCTCCTGCTGGCCACACTGTTTCTGACATAGGCCAGGATGCTGTTGGCCTTCTTGGCCGCCTGGGCACACTGCTGGCTCATATTCAGCCGGCTGTCAACCAGCACCCCCAGGTCCTTTTCCGCCGGGCAGTTTTCCAGCCACTCTTCCCCAAGGCTGTAGCATTGCATGGGGTTGTTGTGACCCAAGTGCAGGACCCGGCACTTGGTCTTGTTGAACCTCATACAATTGGCCTCAGTCCAAGGATCCAGCCTGTCCAGATCCCTCTGTAGAGCCTTCCTACCCTCGAGCAGATGACCTATCTTTCATATCCCAAAGAAATGAAACCAAGTAAGCATATTGTGTTCCTTTCTTCTGCAAATAATTCTTCTTCCTCCAACCTCTGCTTTCCGCTCCTCCTTTTCCAGCTTTTTGTTTTTGAAATTAAAAGAACAGAAAAGAAATATAAGAAGAGCTCTGCTTAAGCTCTATCAGCCCTGAATTGCTTAGCTACTACTGGTTTACCATGGTAAAAAAAACTAGAAAAGAAGATTATTTTGGGAAGATTTCCCAGTCCTCATGCGACAGCTCATGAGAAGTCAGAATGTATTTCCATGTAAATTTTTAAATATGGACAGAAGTTAGCCCAAATTCTCATATTGGAATAGTAAGTGTTTTAACAAAAGCTTTTGAAAACAAAGTTGTTTGGATTCAAAATGCTTCACTGGTTCCCCATGCTTCTGCAGGTTACGACATGATGAACCACAGTTATTTGTAATGAAAGGAGGAGGCATCATCGCTGTGGGGCGCAGTCCACCAGTTCTGCCACAGACTATGTCAAAGCAGGAAATTATTGTCTTTATTTAAAGTTATTTAAATGACTAATTAAAGCACTCTCGACTGGTTTTCTTCATCCACCTCTACAGACAGTGAGTTTTCAGCAACTCTAAAAAAAAAGTGCTGTATTCACCAGACATCTGAGCCAAGTTAAAACGCAAGCTTTGCAGCATTTCAGCCTCAGCTTAAAGTGTGAGCTTTCTACCAGCTGCTAAGAAAGAACTATGTTGCCTTACCTACCAGCTCTTCTAGAGGCAAGATGTACAAGTTAGAGGGAATACCTCAGTTTAACAGAATGAGATTTACCAGTCACAGTCCTAGTAAAGACAACATAATCCAATCTAAAATAAGCACATGACTACACAAATTTCTTTCAAAAAGGCTCAAGCCAGATTTAACATAACAGGAAACACACAGTTCTTCCCTACTTTTGATAGACACACAACTTACTGCCGTCGTTGGACTCTAATACTAGATGACAGCAGCTGTAGGAGAACGATGAAGCATATCTTGATAAACACGTAGACTTGCTCAACAGACTGCACTTCAACCACAAAGTAGCATCTCTCAAATGCCTTGGTTTTTTACTTACTACTATGCATTACAACTCAGTTCCTGCACTGTGGCTGCATATTTTCATAACACCATAACAGAAACCAAAGCAAACAGCCACCCAACAAAAGATGAGTTAGCAATTGCTCTGGTTTTGGTTAGCTGCACAGCTCCTACACTGTTTTGTTGGTTTTTGTTTTTTTTTTTCCTAGGGAAGAGAACACTGCAGCATGGTGAGAAATACCCTCCCAGAACTCAACTCTCCTAATCATGACCTCAAGCTTGTTTCCACATCATCCCTTCCTGCATGCTGCTACCTCTTACTGTGAAGGCTGTGGCTTCCCATCAGGTCTAGTTAAGTGGAATGTTTCTCAGGAAGAAAGCATAAAACTAATAAAGCAATTAGTGACCAATTAAATTAATTAACACTGTTTACCTACAGGAGAAAGGCAAGCCTTAAACAATTAGCAGCAAGTTTATTTTTAAGAGTAAAAAAGCCTTTTGAAAACACCTTCTGAGTGACAATGTTTGTTTATTGACAGCCATCCAGGTATTACATTTTTCCATCCTCTCCTAACTCATTTCAGATGTTGGGAGAGCAACTGGTCATTCAAAACAGAATATGCTTGATTCAAACAAGGGAACCATTTTTCACGGTAGCAATGGTTTAGTGCTGTAATCTTTTGCACTGATTGTGAACTGATTTTAGGTAATGATTACACCTGCAGTCCTGCTGAGAGTTATGAATTATCAGCAGCTGAGCAACAGCAGACTATTAACACTTCTGTTTGGCCCCCCAAATAGAATATGAGAAAAATATTTCCATTTAACAAAAAAACATTTTGTTATCTCGTGGTGTTAGCTTGGCGTTACTGGGGGAAAAATTGTTTTCACAGAACAGAAACCTAAGACAAATATAACCTGCATCTATCTCATATATGTAAGTGTAGATTCACATGCACACATTTCTGATCCCTTGCCCTTAGGGCAAAGACAGGAGAACAGACCAGGTCTCATTAAGACCATTCTGTCTCAGCTCTGCACGTAAAAACCACAAAGAGCAGAAGTGTGTGGCTCTTGCAGTGCGGAAACTGTATGGATTTTTGCTGTACTCATGTGAAACAGATAAACATCAAATGCATTCCATGCAGACCACCAAACATCAGAGTTTTAGTTACATGAACATGGATAGGACTGAAACCATTAAGCCAAGGAATACTGAATTGAATCTCATTAGTAAGAAAGTTGTTAAAATTTACATACTTCAAGAATTTCCTTTTGTCTTCTACATTGAATTCAAAGTGTAGGGTCTAATAACAGATCTTTATGCCTCTGTTACAAACCCTTGTTTTCTTTCCTAGTGTATTGAAAAGTTATCTTCTAGAAGCTCTTCCCTCTGGGTCCACAGCCTTTCAAGTGATTCCCTTAAATACATCAAGCATGACTAAAGGACCCCCAGATTTGAAAAGCCCACACAACTGATATTTCTTTCAAAATATGATCAGCAAATTCTCTCATATAAGAAAAAATGAAACCAACTGAACATGGACTTCATTTTGCTCTGTAGTCAGAGTATTATGGAGTAAGTGGGACAAATCTGGTCTCTGCCTCACATCAGTCCAACAGCATATATATTGTGCTCATGACTTTAAAGAAGCATAAGACAGAAATTTTATTTCATGTCCTTATATCTGTATACATGGATGATTTGCCCATAACTGATAAATGATACCAGAATTAAGGACTCAGGTTCTCCTTCAGTACCTCTATCTTGCTTTGACTCCAGTTTGCTTAAATTCTTTACAAAAATAGGATAATAGCGAAAACTGTTTTTGATAACTGCTGATCTGATTTCAACATATAAGTGCATAAGATCTATAAGGTGACCGTGTTAATGGGGCGGGGTGGGAGGGAGGGAAGAGATACTTAGACTTCAATTTTAGAGATGAAGCAGATGAAGCAGTTCTAAAAGTCAGAGAATTAGTATAAAAATTTCTCAGCCCAAGAATGAAGACCACATTACCAGTATGCTTTCAGGGGAAGTGAACCACGCATGATGATTACCCTATCTCTAATACAACTGTTTTGACTAATTTTGATGAGACTGAAACTTTTTTCTTTCTTGGCTTTTCAATGTGTAAGATATTTTGAGCCATATTTATTTTTGCTTTCAAATAAATTCTTAACTCTCATTATATTGATGGAAAAAATTAATAGGAATTTTAATAAGTTTTTAAAATAGCTGAAACTTTGAACTTAAAACCTTGAAATGATAAATTAAGTATTTCATAAAGAAGGATTCATAGCCTTTTCCTATCATCCCTGGGAATTTAAGGATATTAAATTAGTTAAAAGAGGTTTCCCTATTTTACTTCAGGAATATATAGACGTAACGAAAAACTTTTTTTAAAAAATCAAGTATGTGGAAATTGCAGAACAAAATATCATACTCAGCCTATTTTTAGACAGGTCTTCCTAGAATATCCACACACTAAAATAGCATGCAAAAAATCCTGGAGAATTAGATTTTTAAATGTTTTGAATAAAGAAGCATTTTACACAATAAGGATGAAAAGATAGCACCTATGTGTCTTGATGTATATCAGTTTCTGTACAGTAAGGAATGATTTAAAAATGACTTGGTTTTCCTTGTTGAGATCAAAATGAGCTATAGACTGAAGTTTTGTCTTAAACTTTTATGAATTCACACACAGAAGCTGCTACTGTTCTTTTTTAACCAGAGTTGTAAAAAACAGTGGTGTAACAGGATTCAAACTATCAGTATGAGTACAGGCACTGCCGGACCTCCAGCCAAATCCTTCCCACCTGAAATTGCTAACTGGAATGAAGCTTTGAACCCCCCTTTAAACACATCAAATTCTGTTCATAGGAGCGATACAGTGTTGTCATTGTCCACCTCAACAACCTGGTAGCATGGAAATGGGCGCAGACGGTATATGCATTAAACAGGGGTCCCTGTGCATTGAGACCCAAGCTCAATTCATTGCTCTTTCACAGGCCCTATTCACCCAGTAGGAGGAATTATACTTCCCTTCAGGGATAGATGCTGTGGTGATAAATACACTACAGATGATCATCTACAACAGAAATGGCACCACAAGGATAGAGAGTTGTGTGGTTTGGCAGCCTTAGGCTTGGACTGGGGCAAGAACTTCTCATGGTCTGTTCCTACAGCTGACACTGGAGCCCCCTTTACGCTGTTACACCCTGTGGACTCTGAAGCGCCTTGGGGAGAACATAGTCTTCTGCTATTTTGAGGACAGGGCATCAAAGGCTGGAGGGGTCAAGTTCTGCTACAGACAGAGAAGGCCCTACTATATTATGCCAGCCAGGGGGATTTGGGCCATCCAGTGTTCTTTCTATGACACGAGTGTTACCAAAAGCCAACCAGAGGCAGGGGTAGAATAATAATTAAAAAATTCTTGTCTGATATATGTTCTCTTCTATTAGTTGTCTGGGTTGTCCTTCATTGGTCAGGCTACAAGAATTTTTCTACGTGGTCAATGAGCTTGACCAAGAAGGGCCAAAATTCAGGGTTTTCTAAATCCACTGACTTCATTTAAGTGACTGTTCACACTAAAATTATTTTTGACCCAACAGCTTGAATCGTTCTCATCTATTATTCTCATTCAGTCTTTCATTGAGCTTAGTGTCTCAGTGATCATCAGTGTTTCCTGTAGATTTGGATCGCCAACATTTATTTCAGTAATGCTCTAGGTCTAATATCCTGCCTTTCTTTGGTAATAGGGAACAAGAGACAACAAGTTCTTAGAAGAAGGCTATGTATATCCTAGGATTATAATTATTCCATTTGTGATATTAAAGAGATTCCAGTCCCTAAAGATCATGGATATCTGCCACATCTGTGTGGGCACATCAGAACTAGCTTTACACCAGTCCTGGTGTATAGCCATGCAAAAACAGAGCTCAGCACGAGTTAACTGCTTGGCTGCTCAAGCAGTTTCGTGGATATACTAGAAAATTTGCCTTTTGTATACACAGGAATCAAGCATCATCACCTTACATGGAAATACTAGAACAACAGTAGTGTTTTCTCACCTCTGACATTTAAAACCAATCTGAGGAACCACCACCACCCACAAATGGTAAGTTAGTCCTTGAAATCTACGGGATTTTAAAGGAATGGATTATCTTTTTTAGTTACTTCATTTCATCTATAAGTTTGGAGCTGGCCACAGTGAAATTGGTAGGAAAAACACTTTTTGAAGAAACAGATATAAAATAGGGAGAAAACCATTGTATCAGAAGAGTTTGAGTTTGACCTGCTGTTTCTGAAGTCCAGGTGAGTTTCATCGCTAAGGTCAATGAAAATAACATTAGATCAGAGTGTTTTTGAAATACCCACCTGCAAAGGGGACATTCAGTACCCTCTCCACTTGAAGTTTGTGTGCACAAGTTTCAGTTAGTCAAACTGAATTTTAATAATAAATAGTGGTGGTATTTTTCTTCAGTGTTTCTTCCTGCATCATAACTACATCCCCACAAATATTGCACCAGGAAGTATGGGACCTATTAACATTTTTTTTTCCTAGTATGGCATTTGAGTAAGCCTTAGAAAGTCCCCAAAAGGGCATAATTCCAGCACTTAGTATTGCCAGAGCAATGCAGCAGAAACCTTAATCAGGGCTCTTACTCAGATTGAAATATATCCCGATTAAGCGACCATCCCATTAAAGCAAAGTTTTCCTGAACCGTCACTTAATGTAAACCAAATGTCCTCTGCAACTCCTTCCTCCTACTGAAGCATTTTGACCCTTAGCCACCATATTAACACCTCTAATTGTAACTGACAGGGCAATTTCCTGGTTGCCATTGTGCGAGACAAGCAACGAACACTAGCCACAAGCAATTTATGACCTTTGACTGTCATATTAACGCTTTTAATTGTAACTGACAGGGCAGTTAGGCCAAAAAGTGTCCCAGCAAAGCAGTTCAGGCAGTTGTGAAGGTCCCACTAAAGCAAAGGAAGAAGCATCCAGTCATTAAGGTGGGGGAACTGATATGGAGAAAGAAAGGGCAACACCTGAAGTTGGATGATCATCAAACTCCCTGTAACATCACTGACTATTTTTTGCTTCAATTTGCCATCACATTCTCTGCTAAAACCAGAACTACTTTTACTGAATGTGTGGAATTTAGTTTTACCTTTTGAAGAAAATTTCCCCAAACATTTGAATGAAAAATATTTTCAGGATTTCCCCCCCACACCCCACCAATGACCTTATTTTTAACTTCAACAAATTTCACATTCCTTTATGAAAAAGACAGTTTCTCAGCATTTTGGGTTTGAAAACATAAACCTTTTCACGTTGTTTAAATAAAAACAGTTACCTAGAGTCTTAGAGAGTTTGTAAAGTTAATGCAACTCTGGCCAACAGCTGCTGAAGCATTCTATAACATGAGACTAAATAAGCAAAAGGTTATCTCAAGTAGAAGAGAGGGGAGTGCTGTGGGTGACTTATATTCACTTTTGATAAGCTGGCCTCTAGAGGGTAAAATATTGTACTTGCAAACATTTGAGCAGGTCTGATACCATTCAGCAGCGGGTAAGGGCACTAATCAGATGCTAGAAAGGTTCTCCCTTATTTATATTTTAGTCCTACATGCATAAACCCTGATCATTAAATTTGAGAATTTGGTCATATTTTTTTTGATCTGACCTATGGATAGGTGATACTCAGCTAAGATAAACCTACTGGATAATTCCTTACTACAATCTATCAATCCTTTTTCCTTCTAAGGAAGAAATAAAGAACTAACATTAACTTCAAATCTGAACAAAGCCTGTAAGAATATTATAGAAGCTATTTTCAGTCTTATATGTCACGTCAAATCAGCCAAACAATTTCTGTTAATTTCCAAGCACTATCTATCTGTCCCAGATTCCCCTTCCCACTGTGTCCCTCAAGAGAAAAGGGAGAAATTCACATTAAATCTAGAAAAACTGAATAGCCAAAGTGTTAGCAAACACAGAAAATCAGAAAACTGAGCAGTTGAAAGAGATTCTAGTACAAGGATGCATTTCCATGAATGCCTTTTTTGGTAGCAAAACTAGCTTACCCCCACATTCATCATCTTGTTCACAGAGCAGCCCTACAAACAATATGTCAGCTTAACTGAGAATGAAATTACACATTACAGACAACATAATACCTTGCAGACACCAGTACAGGAAGATCTTCCTTCCCTTCTTACATTCAACTACTGTTCCTCCTCCAGGCTTGACCTGACCCTTCCCATGTGCCAGCAGGAGCTGAGCCTCTGCTGAGCTGAGCAGGTCTCTGCTGAGCCACTTCAGCTCACTACCCCCTGTAAAAATACACAGACTTTTTTTGGTAGGATTACTTTCCTGCCAGCTTAGTGAGTTGAATCAGCTCAAGTTCCCCTTTGGGGGNGGGGGGGGGGGGGCTGTGTATGGCCATCAGAGGGGAGACGGGAGAAGGAGAAATACAGGCTCTCCATTTTGGAGACACTGCAACAGATTTAGGGTTGGCCAAGCTCAAAGAATAATGTGCAGCTTCATCCTGAAAGGCAGTTACAGAGAGAGCATTGCCAAGAAAGACTGCATCCTCAGTTAAGGTGTGCTTCATTGTTATTGTTACAGAACTTGATATGTTACTTAACGTGAACATAAATGTCATTAAGTATTGTTTTATTATTTTTAAAGTACCCAAGTAACAAAAGAGCCTGTGTCTTATTTTTAGAAATGCCTTGTGATGATCTTCACAGCAACATGCAATCCTTCAGTGACTCCTCCTAATGGGTCTTCAGTGCCCTTGAACATGTTTACCTGCTCAGAAGTGATCATAAATGAGAAGTGGATTTGTGCTCTTTCAAATCTCTTGACATAAAAAGAGACCCAGACTGTCTCCTGCAGACCCTCAACTTAATGTTGCTTCCTAATATCAGTTCATGGTTTAAGATACACTGTTAAAAACCATTTAGAGTACAAAACTTCATGAATACACTTGAATGAGGCAGAAGAACTTGTAGTAACATGACATCACAACAGAGAAAAGATATCTGTTAAGGATTCTTCTTCATCTTAACATTCTCAGTTTGATCCAATTCTGGCTGTTGACATTCAGGTGCTTCCACTTTGCAATGCACTTTCTCATTTAAGGATAAATAGGACGTTGGCACACAAGCCTTGAGCTCAGCCTAGGTTTAAGCAGCAAACTTTTGCACTGGTGCACCTTCTCAACAGTAGTTAGAACTGGGGAAAAGCAAAAATTCACATCTCCAACTTACACACTGATAAGGCCAGAGCTCTCAGCCATGTAGCATGAAAATTAGTGACAAACTATGTATGGAAGACCAAAACTGATTTTTTTATAATTAAAATTACGAGCAGAAAAAGAATTTGAGGGGAGGATAACCACAAATACTCATCTGCTACTGAAGCTTTTGCTGCAATCAGAGAAAGCAAATAACAAGGAAACCTCCATCACTGCTAACATTTTCTAAAAGATATTTACCAATACATCGAATAGGCCCCTACCTACCTTGCTTTAGATAGTTTCAACTGAGTTCCCTCTTGATCCAGATATCACTTTCTAAAAAAGCCATTTAAAAAAAAAAATTACTCCACACTATGTCTTTCCATCAATAGCACAACAGGCTATCAAATTAGAAAAAAGAAAGTCAGAAAGAGTTATAAAGCAAATTGAGATGAAAAGTACTATTCCTCACCTTTCTCTGTCCTTTCTTATTAGCCAAAATCTTCTGCTTTGCTGCTTGTATTTAGACACATACATCTGTAAATAGGCTCCTAATTTTCTGATTGCTATATGAGTGTGTGATACTAATTTAATTAAGAATTTAATAGCACCTTTGAAAAAAATGGTGTTCTTAGGAACCTAAACCTGATCCAAGTCCCTAATGTCAGGCAAATCTTCTTTCTGTCTTTGCATTATTGCTTGAAAGAACATAAACAAACTATTACACACAACTGTTTGACAAGGACATACTCTAAATTGCTACCTGCTTAATAAGCCTCTATGGAGACCCTAAGCTGTTTCAGATGAGAGTAGATGTTTGATCAGATGCATGAAGGTTATTTTAAGTAGGCATGCAACTATCTTGTCTGGTCTTTCAACAGCTAGATACTTCTACAAAGATCCATGGGAATAGAGGGAATTCTACTTCAGTAGACTTTGCAAGGGTCCTGGAGGACTTGCTAAGAATGCTAAATAAACAAGGTCTCTCATTCCACCCAGCCACAAAGAGCTAACAAGCCCCCGCACCCCCCTCCCTGTCCTTCGGCACCATACCTCCCACCGGCAGCCCACACTCATCAATACACAGGAGCCCCAGATATCACACACCAGACCCTGCTGTGATGAGCAAACACCAATCAACAGCCCCATTAGCCTCCAGAGGACAGTGTAGTTTGTTTACAGTAAATACTAGAGCACTGTCAGTGGAGGGCTGCCCAGGAAATGCTGAGGAGGGTTTTCCCCTTCTGTTTCAGGCCCATTTGGAAGTTTGGGGCTTGGGTGCAGGGCAGCCCTGGGTATTGTTTTCCTCCCTTTAAAAAAGAAAACAAGACTGATGAAAATGCAGTCATTAAAAATTAACAGCCATTTAGGATTTTGTTGCTGTTGTTAAAGAGCCTTCAATCAAAATGACTACATTTTCAAAAGCAAGTAATTTACGATGAACAATATATAGCATTTTACGCGGGATTATCAAGGGAGAGTGCTAACCTTCATTAACTAACGATTACCCAGCTTTATTCAGACGCTTGGTATTGTTCTTCAGCCCCTCAACACTTTGCTGTAACATGTACTAAAGTGCACTGGAATCACCAAGTTTTGCTTCCAGAACTGGCAAACAGCGGAAGGGATTTGAGCAAATGCTACAGCTTACAGAAAAGAGCGCAATGTTGGGAGACGTTTAGGGAGAAGATCCAAGAAAGTTTTAAATCCACCCTGTGCGTTGGTACCCGCTTACTGGCACATCAGGGTGACTGCTCCTCTCCAAGACACCAAGGGGGAAAGATTGCTTCCTCCTCTGCATACGCTTTGCATACAGCCTAGTGACTCTGCTCTGTTTGGAGATTGGATTCGCTTCTGACCCTTTGTTAACAAAGACAATATAATTTATTATTCATACATATCTGTAGTCGGAAGACGTGCACTGCAAGTAGCTGATCTCATTCTTTGCTCAAGCAACACGTGACTCGGACATCGTTCTGAATGTTGCTCTTTTCCTTGGAAGCAAGGATTGAATTGAAAGGAAAGTCTTAGTAGCCTGGCAGAAATTAGCTTGAGCTTGAGCTCACGGGGAGAATTGAGTTTCTTATCTTGTGGGGCTGAGGTGAGCTGTAAAATGGTAGTTGAAGCATGACTACTAAAGCAATCTCTAGAGTGGCTAAGTACATGGGAAAAGGTAAGGGGTAACAGTTAGTTAGGGCAATGGAAACAAAGCTGTACGTTTTGTTAGTCATTTTTCAGAATAAAGAACCAGCAAATAATTGGTGCAAGACACCCATCATGTGTCATATTTATCTTACTAATACATTGACAAAATTCTTCCTAGCATGACTCAATGAAGTTCCTATGCAGGACATGCATCAATTTCTTATGAAATCCCTAAAAGCTCTGAACCAACTGCCAGGCATGTTTGTAACACATCAGATGAGCCCCTCTCATCACCTCAAAAGAATGCTTAATTTCCCCCCCAAAAAAGGTGGTGGTGGGGAAGTCTGTTATTACAGTTAACCAAACAACAAATTGCATGTCAGCAACTACGTGACCACAGCATTCAGATGTCAAAAAATAACTAAGCAAAAGCATTCCAATTTCAAAACTAATTTTCACAATGTTTCAACATTGTGGTATATATTTCTCTCAATAACCCATGGCTGCTGGACACTTTTCCAAGTAATATTTATAATGCATTCAAAACCCTGTGTGTTTGAGTACACCAGCAGAAGCAGTTTTAAGACACAATGATAAATGGACAAATGTTACATGGTAAAATGTTTATAGAAACTGGACTGAAAGAGCTTCTCGGTGGTTACACCTCTTCATCCACCCTTCCATTAACTTAATTAAGCTAACCCGTAGGCTTACAAGCCTGGGGGACTTGGAGAACTTGATCTGAAAAGAAAAATAAAGGGTTTAATCACCAGGCCAGGTTTTCCAAGTTGTCATGGCTCTAGTGTTTATACCCTGCACACTTATATAAACCCAAACTTCCATTACTTGCCTGAGAGTCTCAGATCAATATTATAGATAAAGGTAAAGCTTAAGGTAAACGATTACCCTATAAGATGATGGGAATAGTAATTTTAGTGCACATCAAACACATTAGGATACAGTAAGCTTGCACAGACATAATAAATTCATCAGCTATTTCTGCTGATTGATTTGTATTCCAGTTTAATTAGCCATGAAAGAGTCAATTTTTTTTCTGAAACCTCCCCTCCCCCCCTTTTTTGTTACAGATCACTGCCACAAAGGATAATCCCCAGCTGTCAAGTTAAGGAAATTTAAAAGGTAGGTTCTAAAAAAATCGTTAGCAGTCATGAATTCATTTTCATATAGACCAGTTATACTTATTTCCCAATGACTTTGGTTGGAAAATCACATCTGAAAATGAACTGATGCCATTAAACTATTGTTTTAAAATTGCCTTTAAAATACTTTGCAAGCACAGTAGCTTGATATAATGGAGATAATGACATGCAGAAAGGCAGAGGTGCTGTGGAGTGGCACAAAACCTAGGATCTTGCTGTTGCTTAACTTTCAGCAAACAACTTTAAATAACAAAATGAGCACTGCAGATCTGTATGGCATAAGAAAGGACAAAAGCTTTTGTCACAAAGAGGATACTTCGTTCCTGAAAAATAAATAAATAAACAAACCAGTCCTCAAATGTGTTCAGAAAATTCAAAAAGAGTATCCATGTTTGTTTTAACTTGCCACTACAAAAGAAGAGGCAGGGAACAATAGTGAGGTCCAGCTGTTGTTTTTCTTGAAGAAGTCCCAGCTCCCCATGCAGAGAAACTACACTTGAGATGAGCTGGCTGAGACAAATGTTCTGTCTACACTTTAAATGGCAGCTGGTTATTAAATGACTCCCAATAGGATGAACACTTGCTATTGACAATAAGGTAATATAAGGACCATGCAGAGCAATCAGGATGGGAATGTGAATGAAAAATCTTTAATCTGAAATTACAGCTGTCAGGGTTATATTATAAAACATGAAAGTTGCATCTGCACTTAGAATTAATGTGTCCCAAAAGCCAAGTTTCTCATAAAGTGCATCTTGCAGATACATCTTTTATAAATAGGCTACTGGTCTTCCATAAATCAAACCGAACTGTAGCCTATACTAAGGAATTAAAAGGGTCATCTCTTCTGGGGTTGGTATTTGTTGAACAGTATTTGGGAAAAATGAACATTGATTTACAAAGTCCAACAGACACTGGTAGTAGTATTACTTTCTAATGATATTCACTGACTTCAATGTGTCAAACAAATTACTCCAGTTCTTTTATTACCAGCCTCAATGTATAAAAGCATCTTTTTCAAAATAAGAAAGCCTTTTCAAAAGAGCCACTATTTAACAATCTGAGTTAACAGTGTTGAACAAACAAATATAGTACTTTTTATTTGCACATAGTTCAGATAAACGGGGTGAGCTGCATGTACGGGCACGCTAAGCCTAGTTTGATAGAGCCAGTTTAAGATCAGACACAGGGCAAAATTAGTTACCTGCTCTATTCCATGGCCCCATAGCTCACAGGGATCACTTCAATTCATTTCCCATGAAAGGGCAGAGCCGTTTCCATAGGCTGAATCTTTGCATATATTTTGTGACAGCTCATCTTGTGATTAAGAGTGAGTTATATTTATGTATTTGATGATACCTGTGTTTTGATCATTTCAATAAGCCAGTATTAAAAGGTCCCCAAAGTCAGATTGCCACTCAGAAATTCTTTAATGATTTGTGAGGAAAAAAACACCAGTGTATACAGTAAAAGGTGATGGAAATTAGCTGGGAAGATTGGCTACAGCTAATGAAAGCTTTAAAACCAATAACCATAATGATTCATATTATGAAAAAGATGTATGCCGACTCCTACAGTCTGCATACATACACATTTTCAAATGAATATCTGTAACAAATACAGGCCTAAAAGTAGAACTGCAGTGTACCTATATTCTCTCCCTCTTAATTGGGGTTTGGGCAATGGTTTAGTGGAGAATGAGAGATCACGAGCTTCCTAGTTGCTCTGCTCTCATTAACCAAGTCCTCTGCACTCCTGAGGAAGCTAAGGGACTCAACTTCTACCCAAAAGCCAGTTTATTACCATTAAGTTCTTCCTGCCACCTTATGCCCCACCCAAAGTACTGTCAAGATGCAAGAGCTAAATCCCCTGCAATGAATCTGCTTCTTCCCCTGGAAAGAGCCAGCATACTGCATGTCAGTGTTAACAGACCATGGGGTAATTAAGATTTTTTTAATGTTTTTTTTAAAAAGAGCATTTCATTGATGATAAATTACAAATCATCACCAATAAAAATTAAGATCAGCTGTATATACCTTAAAGGGATTATACCAAAGAAATGCAATTAATTTTACATAAACAATTCTTTGTACTCAGATATAAACTATGTTATTTTCCTTCAGTAGGAATACAGTGGATACTTTCAGATTGACCGATGAACTTTTACAACATAAGAGCAGAAATCAGTTGCCTGATAGCAAACCAAGAGATCCATCATTTCTGTGATATCATAATACCAAAAATCAGGTTCTGTAAACCTGAAGGTGATGATTAACAGATAGAAACAATTAAAACATTTTAGAATAGCAAATTCAAAGTTACTAGTGTCTTCCCTGCAGCCTGATTAATAAGAGTAGGCAGATCATTCTGAAATTAACTCTGAATTCAATTAAGAGCTTTTTTCCCCTCCACCTCACTGCATTCAAAAGGTTACTTATATGTTTTCTGGCATTATCCAGAAGTCCCAAGCCTGAGGATATGGTAAACAAAATTGTGAAAAAGAACCCTGAAGAAACAGGCAACAGAAGGCTCCAAAACTGTGTTTTTCAGAAGTTAATTTGCTCATACATTTTCAAAGCTACAGTATTTTTCTCTTCACATTCCAAATTATTTTATAGTGTCTTTCAGCTTTGTTAAACTTATCACGTTTCACCCTTGAAGTGTCTCAGACCAGGGTGTTGAGTTCCCTCTAGGTATCAGCTGAAAAGGATACTAGCATCTGTGCTGCAGGCGCATATAATCATTTTCATTTGTCAAATATTTCTCTGATAACTTTCACTGAGAGTTATCAAATACAAAAGTAACCCAGCCTAGAATAATGTGGAACAACATCTGTGAATCTAACTTTGAAGGAAGAAATCATATTTGATAAAAAAATCAAGTTGCCTTAAAACCACAAAGAAACAATTTCAGGCTTCTGATAGAGATTGGCAGAGATCAATGAAAAAAGACAAAAATATTTTTAAGGGTTCCAACCAAACAAATGAAAATATTAAGTCATCAAAGTCAGTAAATTAACACAGTCATCCTAAAAACAGGTAAAAAAAAAATCCATATAATTTCATTGTTCAGTCAGTTCCCTATGAAAAGGAGCTGAGGAAACCAGCAAAGGCACTAATTTACTACCAAGTCTCTAGGTATGAATTTATTCAAGGACAGGGAGCCCTGAGCATCCTTCCTATTTACAGTGAAAAAAAAAAATCCACAAAATTGAAGATGAAAAGCAGAGAAGGCACACGTGTGTTTGAGTTTTGTTACCTGGCCCATTTATTTGTCTTATCTATCTGGGAGGTCTTGTCTTTTAAAGATTTTAAGCTCTTCAGAATGGAGGCCATCATTAGCTTATATGTTTGCTCAGTGTCTAGCATAGGAGAGTAAGACTGGCTGACAGCTCTAGGCCACAAATACAATTAGGATTTAAATAAAGAGTCTATTTGGGTTTGTAACCAGACTGATGTGAAAGGGCACTGCAGTAGTGATGCATCTCTAACAGACCGGGAAGCAGAGTCTTTCATACATTTGGAATAGCTTAGGAATGATTTGTACGAGCAAAGTGAAAATATTGCAACAGAAAAAGCCTTAAGACAGCTAAAACAAACAAACAAACTTGAAGCTCTGTGAATGGATACAACTTTTTGCACCTTACTAGTTTCTTCGGTTCACAAGCACAGCTGTGTTCAGCATGGTCAGAAATCCATGAACCAGTTAAAAAAGGTAGCGCTGCTTCCTTGAGAGGAGCATCAGCTCTGTCTGAAAATTAAAAATCTCATACGTATGGAAAAAACCAACCCCAAACAACCAAAACCTCCAGGGTGTAGCCTCCTGTATCTCCATTAAAGCAGAATGAATATCTCAGATTATGGTGTCCAGCCTTGCATCACATACGCCCTTTCTAAGACGCTCTGTGAATGCTACTTTGGGCCATTAGGTCATGTTTTCAAGGCTTCATGCCGTTGCTCCTTTTAGATGATGATAAAGCTTTGTTCTACCAACATTTTAAGCACTGGATTTATCTTCCAAGAACTTTGAAGCACAGAAAGAAATGCATGTAACTGCAATTTGTAAATCTCTTGACAGTAGGATATGTAACTGAGCACTTCCAACCAGGAGAAGTGGTCCCACACGCATTTGAGATGTCAGGCAAACCTTACGAAGTACCCAGCGATACTTGAATATTCTCTATTCCACTTGAAGCAAAACTGCAGACAATTAGTTTGCTCTCTGTAACAAATGCTACTGCACAGTTGAAATGCCAAAGTGCTCTTTGTATCTGAGGCATAGCTTCTTTGGACACCATGTTTCCCACTCAAACAAGTGGCCATATTTTTTTCCTAATCGGAAAATGAGGGCCAGAAGTCCCACAGTGGGAAATGTGCCAGACAAATAAATTACACAGCAAATGCAAACAAGCTCTTCCCTGCCTACACCTAAAGGCTGGCTGTTGTCTATTCGTAGTTGTTTCAGCCAATCTCTGACTTGAGGAAGAGAAGAGGAACAGAAAAGAGGCAGGAGCAAGGGCTGATGCCCCAGAGATGAGCATGGCATTGTACCATTCATTGAAAGAAAATCCACACAATTTCTAAAAAGAATTTGTTTGATAAAATGAAATTCCTTGTGAACTGAGAGGCACATCCTCAAAATGAGATCTGGCTCTGAAGTAGAGCATATGGATACAACAGAATAGATTTTGTCACGGTAAGTTTGGACTTTGAAGATGAACCTCCAGCCAGAGAAAACATTATTCCCTGCCTTATTCACGTTATCCCTTTTGTCCAGGAAAGTAAGTCTGCCTTTAAGTAATATTGCACAATTCTGGCAAGAAGTACTTCCTAAAAGAACAGATTTTCAGCTTTAAAGAGCTTCTATTACTCTTCAAGGTGAACATTTTTGAAACAACTTTTCTAACGTTTCCTTAGTCTTAGACTAAATAAGTCAAAAGCTAAAACTTTTAGCACACCTGGCAAATCTGCAGCTCCTAAATCCGACTGCCTGCCCCCAGCATCTTCTCTTTCTTCCTTGACCACGGTGCAACCAGAAACAGAGGCTGCAGCTGGCTCCGGTGCAAAGGCATTGCCCAGCGCCTGCCAGCTCTGGGGCTGCTCGGCACCTCCAGAGAACGCCAGCCAGGTGATTTTTTTTCTTTAAAATCAGATTCCCAGAGTGCTTCTAAGGGGCTCCCCGGTTCTGAGCACAGTCATGGAAAAAAGGAAAGCAGTTGTCGCACTCACAGACAACGAGCCCAGACGGCTGGCGTAGTGGCAGCCCAGCAGATACGCTTTAGAAAGGGAAGCAGGGCTTCATTTTCCCCCTCTCGCCTCTCCCGCTGTTCCAGAGGTGCTCACATGGAAGCACAGGAAGAAGGGCTGCCAGGGCAGAGCAGGAGAGGGAAGGTGCCACCATGGTTTTGCTTCATATATTTCAAAAACAACCTATCTGAGAAAAAGGTTCCTGCTCGGATTGATATTTATAAATAAAGTTGTGCAGCCCTGCCTGGCGCACTAACTGTATTTTCCACACTGGCATATATTGCATTTGGAAAGTAATTGTTCTGGATATCTTCTTCCAAGAAAAGTATGCCAAAAATCTTAAATACATTCGATGTCATCTTACTGTGAACCAACTTAATCCTGTGACGTTATTGTTATTGTTTCAATTATATGAAACAAACTACTGTATGGGACTAAATTACCAAGAAAATCAATTACAATCTAATCAATACAATCAAATTTGTATTACAATTCATACTTTAAATCATGAAATGTTCTCACACGAGCTTCAGCTTATTTTCTAAAAAAGGGTTGGCATGGCATTTTGTCTTGTATTTGAAAGCTATCTTTTCCTATTAATTTGCTTTGAACAAACAAGCAAAAGATGAAGAAAATCAAAAGGAAGTTCTTGTTCATGCTTCTCCCACACATCTTCAGCTGTGTGCGCAAGCAGTTAAAACATGCAAATGCAGTTTGGAGAAAATTCGACATCTCTATTATAGATGAAAGGTAAACAAAAGCAGATGAAGGATTAGTCCAATTCCAAATTTAAGATATTGCTCTCAGTGACTTATAATAAAGTGGTGTTGCATACGGTGGCATGTTTTAGATGACATTTCAATTGTACAAGCAATTTGCATTCTATCTGACATTAAATAACGTTCTCATTATTATGAATTCTGGCAGCATCCCCGTCTCCACAGCATAAAGATATGAACTACGAGGCACATCTTAATGAAGGGAGTAAGTTTTCCTGTCAATCTGAAATGCAAGACAAGGCTGTACCTGGGCTAAACCTCCGGTAACATTATTGTGAGTTGCCCACTTCTGACATAGTACAAATCTTCAGCTAAAGCATTCTTCTTATTAAATAAAGATCTATAACTGAACACATGTATCTGTAATATCACTACAATCCAAAGAAAATTAAAAGACAGATTATGTCCAGGATATTACATGCACCACCACAGAGCACTGCGAGAATCTGGTATGATCCTGTTGCTAAGATACCTGGCTAATGCCACGGAAACAAGCCCTTCGTACTAATCTAGCACAATCCATGCATGCTTCCACATATTTTGGCAGGGGAAAGTAGGAGTCCACTGACAATGGCTTGGGATATTGCTAGCCAGCGCTCCTGAATTTATACATTTTTTATCTCTTGCTGGTAAGCTTCAGCAATCTGAGTGAAATAAGAAATGTAACACTCTGTTAATGGCATTTGGTTGCTTTATGTCATTTAAAACAAGTAAGATTACTTTTTATCCTCCTGCATAGTCAATAAAAGTTGCTTAAAAAGGTAATTATTTAAGTGCTTTTGGTTGCAAAATTGCGGTGCTCCCAAAAATGACTGCCCTTAATCTTTGTGATTTATACTGTAATATGCACATAAATGACTAACTGCATTTGCTATCTCCATTGCTGTCTTCAAGGAGACTCTAATATAACAGTTTCTTTGGGTGCATACTGAATAAACAATCGGAAGAATAAAGTGGAATTATTTTAACACAAATAACTCACAAGTCCATACTATTTAAAACCGCTTTGCGGCTCTAAGCCTGCCAGTAGCTNAAATAAGACTAGTCATTCCATGATGAGTGTAAAATTCTTCCATGAAAGAAAACTGCTTCATCAAACAGCCTGGCTAGACTGCAAACTTACGGTCAAGCAATGTAAGTGTTACACCTATCCTTTTTAAATATGAGACGTGTCTTCACTGGTGAAAAAGTACACTAATAAAATGTTCCTACTGTAAATCCAACAAGAATTTAAAAAAAAGAGAAAGTAAATGCACTCCCCGTCTTTTTTTGCAACACGATCTCTCCTAAGCATCAGTGACAGTAGCTCTGTTGAGCTCAAGTTATGATAACAATAACTTTTGCAGATGTTCGTAGCTGTCAAGTATTATTCACTAAAATGTCAGAAGATGTGATAAAAAGTAAAAACAGAAGAATTCCTCTGTAGTAATCAGCTGAAGTCAGAAAGGCAGAGGTTGCACATTAATCTCTAACTATAAAACAGTGAGCTGTAGAGGAATAATGGAAATAGTATATTAAAACAAGCAAGCAATTGTGCATGTGTGTGCATGGCTACATGTAGATGAACAAGTGAAAGAAAGATGCTTATATTTCCACCCTACATTTGCTTCCAATTCATTCATGTTACAGACCCAATGTATTTTTTTCTAAAAGGAACACATGCATCTCAGATAGCAGAACCTAGAAATTGTGTTATTTTTATTCACTTTTTTGAAATTTTAATTTTTTTCATTTTTTTAAATTGTTTTCCACTCCATAGACTCCCAAGGTTATTTTGCAAGCTTTCGCTGGCAAGGGACCTTATGGATTCCCAGCATCATTTACAGGGTTATGACAATCGCATGTCATGCCATACTCTTTATTGCTGTTGGAAACAAACATTACTTTAATTGATACAGGCCATATAAGATGCAAAAAACAACGTATGGACAAATGTCCATTCTTTATTCAGAATGCTTTATACCTTTCAAAGTCCTCTGGGACTTCTTGTAGTAAAACTATTTCTGAATAACTACCTTAGGGCAGCATACAAGGGTAACTGTATTATAAAACAGATTGTTCATGACAAAGAAGAAATAAATCAATAACAGGTGCAAGTATCTCAGAAACTGTTACTTCAACATAAATTGTCCCTGTAAGAAGGACAAAAAAATGTTTTTACAAACCTTTTACTTTTTTCAATTCTCACTGGAATCCAAGTCAGAAGAGAAAATGGCTGTTTGCTTAGAATAAAGTGTCTGAGCTATCTATGTGAACCTGACTGTAATGGCAAAGGATGGTGTGGATCAATATCCATCTTCTTCATTCCTGAAGTAATAACTTTCAATAGGAAAATCTATTTACTTTTACTTACCTTTATTTTATTTCATTTTGCTTTAAAGAAGTCCATTCCAGAGGGAGGGTTTAGATTGCAAACAGCAGTTAACAAACTGATGATTTAACTAAGGACTATAGGCCAGTAGGCATGTTACCATTCCCTGTAGCCATTGGTTAGGGTTAAGAAGAAACACATTTACTGGAAAATTTATTTATTATATAAACAATGAGTATTACAAGCCATTTAACGCATACAACCTCCCTATGTATAGTGCATGTTGGAAAGGTCAATCAGAACCAAAGGGTAATTCATCTAATCCTTATTTACAACGTGCTTAGAACTGGCCAAGCCTCTCTCCCGCAGAAGTGAACGCTCCCGGGAAAGACATGGCCCCCAACGGCTCCCTTTCCAGCCCCGTGCCCACAGCAGCCTACCCGACCTTGGGCACCGACATAGCTTTTTCTAGGAGCTGCTGGCCACCAAAGCCAGCTCTTGTCGTTATACAAGAGAAAGTCTGCTGCCTGCAACTGGCCAGCACGAAATCATTTTTTCCCCCTTAAAACACAGGGCTGGATCCCACAGCTCCTCTGGACAAACTTCTCAGATCCACATACTTTCAAAAAAGGTAAATTAAACAAATGAAATGGGAAGAGAGGGAAAGAAAGATGAAGCAAACCCGTGTATTTTCCTCTTACATGAACAATTTCAGAAAATTTGCATTCTTGAGATAAATCATATAGCTGATATGACCTTTAAAGTTATATTGTTCATATCAATCAAAACAGTGTATTTGTTTACTTTTCTCTCTACCTTCCAAGTGACTGTCTGAAATAAAACAAGACTTTACGGCAGCCCTTCCGGCATCATCTGATATTTTCTATTATTAGGGGGGGGTATTTTAATTATGCACTAAACCTGTGTATCAGATAGCATGGCATCTTTCTACTAAATGTTGTTTTCAAGCTTCATTATCTAGAGCACAGTGAAAGGCTTACTCTTTTTAAATTCAGTTGAGAGGCTGAAGCTCATTAGAAATTTAAAATATTTAAAAGTACATTTGTGTTTTCTGCAGTCACTGCTTTCCCTCCCTACTGCTAAAATCACCTAAACCAAAATTAAATCAAGACTGCAATTTACCCCTTGCTTAATATTTACAGGCAACCATCTGTCTTTCCCTAATACAAATTTTTGTGACTGTGGTAGCAACAGCATCCCTCACTATTCACAACCATGTCAATATTGAAGTCCAAATAAAAGAGACTGCAAGAGAGACTAGAAAGACAACACTTTATTCACACTGCAAATTTTATTAATAATAATTGCTAATTAATCTTAACTGAAGAAGCAGTGCAAAACCCCATGCCTGAATTCCAGGTTCTTACATAAATCTCAGAGCACTCAGAGTGTGTATTTGTAACTAAGAAAGAGATCACCAGCATTAAAACCCTGCTTATATCAACCGCAGGATGGGAAATAAATTAGAGACTCTACTCTCTTTAGAATTTGAGGGGAAACATATACTAATATAGATGTAACCTGGTAAGACAATTAATTGCAAAGTAAAATTTGGAGAATACGAAGGATAAGAAAGATTTCATTGTCACTAATGTCTGCATATTTATTGGAAAGCAGATTGTGTGAGCATGTGTGCGATGAATAAATGAACCCTTAATTGTACAATTTTCCATGTAGGTTATACAAGTAGAGTCTTCCTTTTTACATCTTTATTTTCTCTGTTATCAGGATAACAGAAAAAAAAAAAAAGAAATATAACCACATACAGAAGTATTGCTGCATATATCGCTGGAACACAGAAGACAACTATTGAAGCTAAACACAAGCCCCAATAAATCTAAAGAAAAGCCATTGACAATTTTATAAAAAATAAAAAATAGTTTCAGTTGTTAAAAGGCACCCAGGGATTAGAAAAAATAGTCAGGGTCTTAAAGGTTTTAGAAGGTTGGTGGTTTTGAGTCTTGAAGACAGTGATTTTTATTCATTGGTTTCTACCTGCAACAAATTTTGTTATGAAATTTCATCCACCATTTTATTTCTCTTAATGTTGAGCTGAAACTTAAAATAATTGAAACAAGGCAGAGGCATCAGGAATTAATTAAGGTTATTGCAGGAAAATCACAATATGTAATCAATGTTTCTGAGCTTAAGTAGCCCAGGTAAAGGATTAGTGCTGCTGTACAGAAGGAGCTGTGTTACAGTAAAACACAGATGAAATACCTACTAGGGCAAGTAGTAAGTTAGAGGCTTTAGACATAATTATGCTATATATAATTTAAAGCTCAACTTCAAAGCAAGTAAGTGCTATTAATTATCCTCTACCCAACACAGCTCTTAAAATGTCAAATTAAAAAAGACTATTGGTAATTGTATAAGTTATGGCAAACTAGCTCCCTCCAGCAGTGACAGGAGACAGCAGGAAAAAGAAAGCAAGATATACCTTTCCTCTCTGATATTTACAGCTACACGTTCTTCATGCAGATCAAGAAAGTAATAACATTTGCACCAAATTTCCTCAGCCCTCTTTCAGGGACTGATCCTGCAAATAATCCCTCCTGTGAATAACAGCTGCTAGATCAGGCTTTTATTTGGGAATTCACTAAATGCTGGCCTGACTTTTCTCCGCCACACCACGTGCGGGACATTCATACCTGCGTGCAGGGGAAGCAGAGTGGGCGCCAGCGGCGTCTGCAGCAGAAGGGGGCAGGTGCAGGCAGGCAGCGTGGCCTCCTGCTCCCGACACGTGGCTGAACCGCTCTCCCAGCTCTGCCACCGATGCCAAGGTAAGGGACTTAGTTTGTTCCCATGCCTCAGTTTCTTCAATTCCTGGCTCGGTTTCTCCTGCAGGCAGGCAGAGCAGGCACAGCGGGAAAAGCAGTCTTTGGGTTCACCACACACCTCCCTTTGCCCGCAGTTCAGAAGCTTTACTGCAGTATTTTTGTGCAGTGAGAGTTTGGCCACATCTCAGTACCCTCCATAAAGGGCTAAATATTATAAGCAAATATAAACACATGGGTTAATGTGCACAGGAAGATTTACTTCTATAAGTATTTGCCTAAAATGGAAATACTTGCATATAATTAAATTTAAAAAGACAGAGGAAAATTAAAAAGAAAGCCTGAAATTGTGTGTTTAACCTGTGCATTTTTTCCCCTCTGAGGCCTGTGTTCAAATTGGGGTGCATGCAAAGTGAAAAGGTTTAGAGGAGTTCTCAAGCCTTGACCATACACATATTTATACACGTAAAACCAGCATCAAGTTTGTAAACTTAAGTTGTGGGGAAAACATCGTCATGACAGAGGAAATAATGTGCTGGGCAGGGAAGGTTGTGCAATACCTGCCTGAAATATGCACCGTATTCATCCTGGCTCTTAGCCATTGCTCACTCATAACCTCTATAATTCACCAAAATTATATATTAAAAGCACGTAATGAATGTTGAGTTATATTGAGTTAAGTTGCAGAGTTAATAGACGGTTGTCATCATGCCAGATTACTGGTACTGAGTAATTATATTAAAGAGCTAGCAGATCCTTATCCGAGAATGAATCTTTTAAGACAAGGTTTCTGAGTAAAGCTGAGATGTACAGTAACTTGCGGATATCCTCCCAATTCAGATCAACTGGGTCTTTCATGCATTAATATTCCAGGAGGCACTTCTTCAAGAATACTGTCCTGGGAAATAAGATCATTTGATGTAACTTTTGTTTGATTTCAGGGGGAGCCCGGTACCTAAAGATCTTTAAGAATCTGGCCCTTAGGCATTTTTGAAATTGAGAATTAGACGTTCCAATGTTGGATTAATGCTTAAATACCTTTAAAAGTGTGGGCTTTGGAAAATCCCTTTGGATGCCTATCAGCACCTGTAGGCATCTGGATACCTTTAAAAATGGCCCCAAATGCTGCTTTAATAGCAAGAGGGGCTGACACCCCTTTTCTTTCTTCCACATTCCCACAGGTGACTTCTTTGCACCTCTGTGGCTGCTGCAGGTGTTTGGACTGAGCACAGCAATAAACCCTCTCACACATGCAGTCGGAGGGGAAGCTGCCTCCAAGGCGTGAGGAAGGGGCAAAGCAGCAGTTCTCAATTGTCAGAGGCTGCACAGCCAAACGGGCACAGGGCAGCACAGAGGTTACTAGTCCCCGCCTTTAATAATGGCAGGCAAGGTAGAAGGAGAGGGAGGAAGCGTCTCTCAAAATCATAGCTCTTCCCCAGGCTTCCCTTTGCCATGGCACAGCTCCAGTTCTTGACCTTACAAGTAAAGGTGCCTGTAGAGCATGGCTCAACCAAAATGCAGCATTCAAGCATTACCCACACCTAGCATGGCTACACTGAAGTCTTTGCTTAGAGGGAGCATCTTACCAAGGCAATCATGAATCCTTGCTTGCAATTACAAGCCTTTTTAAGGAAAACCAGGGGTGCAGAAGGTCACACAGTCAGTGAAGTCAAGCAGCAGTCAGGGAACGGCACCTAGACAGCTTCTCAGGAGCACCCTCACAATTCAGTTAATTGCTACCTGCGAGAGCTCCTGCAAACAAAATCCAAACAGCAGCCTGTGAGGATCAAGAGTAAAGATGTTGTAGAAAAGCATGTGCATATGTATACAGGATTGCAGGGTCTGGCCCTGTAAACAGGGCAGTCCACCTCATTTCTTGTGTGGTTGCCATTTGTGTCATACTTCCGAGCTATACAGAGTCAGGATTGTCACAGGCAGCTCAGTCACCTCTGACTGAAGTTTCATCCAGCCCTAATAATGAATATTCATTATCAGTTTCCACTGCTTTAACTTTGATAAACGTTTCCCATGTACACATTAACAGCTAGCAAAGAAAATGCACGTGAGGATTTTAATACCTGACCAGGTCACAGAAATTGCCAAATGACCACAACCGTCCCCTGGTCCCAGACCTAGCACTCCTTGTCGCACATGAAAAGAGAGGCTGGACACATTTGAGCATTAGTCTGGTTTAGGCATATTTTCAAAATCTCTACTTCCAGTGTGAATCCCTTAGACTTCCTCATGCTGCATTCGTAACTCTAGCATTACATCTGGTGAAAATTTTGGAAGAACAATGAGTTGAGCAAGTGATGAAGAGAAAGTGAATGGTACAAGGGCTGTTACATTACCCTGCCCTTCTCACATAAAGGAGCTCTGAACATGTTGTCAGACACAGCACTTTATTCGAAGGGGTTTCACACATGCATTTTTAATCAGGATTATATTTCACACACATCTATCATTCCTTGCAAGTGCAGCGGGCTAGTCCTCCTTGAAAACATATCAGCTCTCTGTGTTTGCCATCAACTATTTTTTTCTTTGTATAAATCTACTGTTTGGTGACCCACTAGACCATATTTGATGTATTAGAAAAAAAAAAAAACAACCTGCTTAGGATTAACATTGAAAATGGCTGTACAACTCCCTTAAAACAGCACATTTTCTGAGATCATCTTTATTACTGCATAAATAGTCTTAGTAACTGACAAATTATTCACTAAAATAAAAATCTGATGGGTAATCCTACATGCAATCATGTCACAACTAGTTTGTAAGCTATATGGTTTTTACTGAGCCTACCATTTCTATACTGTGCCTTTTTTATTCACTCCCATGACTATTCCCTACATGGAACAGACAAGATGCAAAACGCTTGCTCTCTGGTACTAGGAAACATAGAAGGAATCCCCAGGTACCTGATGCCAATGAACCTGAAGCCAGTGGGGAGCAAATATATAAACACATGCAAATGCTTAAATCCTTCCTGCTCTGTTTAAGATGGAGAGAATTTACCTGAATCCTTCAAGCAAAGACGTTTGCCCATGACAGAAATCCTTAAATTTCAAGTAAATGAATCAGGACCTGAAGACTAGCAAATTACTGTAATATTTACATTTGGGATTTTCCAGAGTTAGTTCCTTTTACAAAAATTCTGCCATTCTTTGGTAATAGCCCAAAACAATAAACACTCACTACTGAGAACAGCAGCATGCTCAAACTTCTTTTGTAGACTAATGTACTTACTTCTATTCTAAAGTATTCATGACTAATCCCTGATATGAAAACTGCAAAAATTACAGGTGAAGCTGACAATACAAAATTAAAAAAAAAAAAACAACCAAAAAAATCTACTGGAGTCGCCCTCACTTATTGTCCACTCAGTGGGGGGAAAAGGTTAAAACAATAATCTCAAATTCCTCATGAAAAAGGAATACAGTAAGCATAAAATCGATAGAGTTCTACAGAAATTAAGTGGGATTTTGTAGAAATTAGTCTAAAAAAAGTAGCATTTACTCTGTAATCATATACTTTCTATAGGCTTCCCACCTCCTCACAACTATCATATGGCATGCAGTGAGGATAAATTTTTTTTCCTAAAAGATGATACCAAACTCCCATAGAATATAATAACTTTTCAAAGAAATCCCTTCTGGGAAGAATACCATTCATTTTAGCATATGAAGTGAACCTATAAAGACTTTTAACACTTCTTTTGACACTTTTCCTTTTTATTTTTCTTTCTTTATGCCAGCATTTCCCCTTTCACCAATATAGCCTTTTTAGCAAAAAGGGCTTTTTAATTTCTTGAATAGTTTCCTTTTTTCATTTGTTTTCATTTTTATTGCAAAACCACGATAACATCCTGTAAAAGACGCTTTAAGCATTAAAATGCGGCACTACTGGGGCCTGGCAGACTTCAGATTAATAAAACTTGTATCTTAAAATAGATGCAACCTAGAGAGGATGTCATGGAGGAGTTTCAACAAAAACATCACTTCACCATGTAAAAATGCGCTGCAGCAAAGCCCTTTTAAAAAAAATCTTCCTCGGCTGGGAACTACTGTATATCGACATATGCCCTGAAAAATACATACCAACACCAATTGCACAGGGGCATTGTTCACATGAAGTAACTATATCTATATGTTGTCAAGCAACTGGTCATAAAAGCGCTGAATAAAAAGGCATTTGAAATATGAGATGACTGAAAATACCACAGCTGATTTTTTTTATATTCTCTGACGGTTAAGAACAAAAAGACTTTCAGACAAAGAATTTAGACTCTGTACCATGGTGTTTGACTTCCAAAATGTAACATAAAATATTGCCAAATGTCTGACAGAACAAAAAACGCACTGTAAAATAAATGCTTTTTAACAGTTTCAAGACAGCGCTTTTGGAGTGAACCTCTTGTGCCGGTGGAGTCACAGGATTTTTAATTACACTGTACCTTATCATCAACTTAAACACAACATCCTTATGAAACTCTCTGGAATCACATACCACTAGCAGGAAAAAGCAGTAATAATATTTTTCCAGCATTATGACTGTTTCTAACAGACAAATAAGTAACTTCAAAATGGCAGGGTTTTACACGTATCAGATAGTACACAAAAGACAGGTCTTTCTGAGTACTTGCACTTGTAACACCTAGATTAAAATCTCTTCACAGCTTCCCTGAATTCTGTTATTGTTTTTAGCATCATTACTCACAAGTGCCTCTGCAAATTTTCCTCTTCAATAAACTAAACTCCATTTAGGCAATTCTGGTCTGGACTTTCCTTCTAGGAGGTCAAAGCCCAGGAAGGAAAGGTTCTCACTCATTCTGTGTATTCTTTGAACAACAGTAATTTACAGTTATTAAGGCAGACACCCAAATCCTCTCCCATACTCTGCAAGGGAGAAGGGGTGATGGTCAGGGTGGGATCCCTCAGGCTCCCTGGGTATGGGAAGCCCCCAGAGGAGGGCTGTGCCCTGCAGCAGTTTAGACAGGGTAATTCTTGTGGTTGTAAGCAACAGCTCAGGCAAGGACAGAGTGGGATGGGACGCTGTGGAAGGAGATGGGAGGAAAGAGCCTACACTTTTGTTTCAGAAATGGTGGTGGGAGGGAAGCTGGGAAAATTTACAGTATTTACCTGGGTACTTTAGCCCTGGGAGGAAGTTGCATGTGTAGATCTTCAGAGCTCAGCAATACAATTCCCAATGGGTTTCAGATTTAAGGCAAAGGGAATAAATTTGGCTGGCAGTTCTGCCCAGGAAAATTATGGCCAAAAGGAAACACAAAGCAGAATAATCTTTCATCAGAAATGCAACTTCTTTCCAAACTCTCATGGTCTTTTCCACTGGCCTTATCAAACAGGAACTAAAAGTATTTTAAGGGCAGGAGAGGGAGGAGGAATAGTTTTGTTCTAGCTGCACCATACTTACTTCTCCAGAGGCCAGGCAAAGGGCATCACAGCACTTGGCACAGACTGTATGTAGGACTGCATCCTGCCACAGGTCCAGCTGCCACCCAAAATCCCAGCCCAGGCTTTTAAAGTTATAAAAGATTTGCTGTTTCAAGCTTTCCTCAGCATCACTCTCCTTGCTCTACAGTCATCGTACTGAAAGTTGACTGACTAATAGCACTAGAGTGGTTAATGAACACTTTTAATTTTTTTTTATTTTTTTTTTTTTTTTTTTTTTTTTTTTTTTAGTTAAACAAAACCAGATCTTACCTAACTCTTTCCAAATCCACTCAAAGATTTTTTTGGGGTATGAAGTCAAGGGAAGAATGGAAGATATACTGATAAGATAGACAACAGTAGATCAAAAACTTACTGCTACCAGCAGTGACAGATGTGCAAAATACCGAAGGAGCTTAATACAACCTACTGTCTAAAAAGGGATATTGTTAAACAATAGTAAGGAATCGCCATATTTCACATGGAGTTGATGTGTCCTGAATAGTAAGGAAAGCTTAAAGGATTTTAGAAGATAATAAGCAGGAAGGAGATTGTTCAACACTGTTACAAAATAATAATGACATATGACACAGAAGTCCTCCTCCCTGAGGAGGAAGCACCTACTCAGGCAAGAACTTGGTGCTATTCAGAGAGAGCAGAGAAAAGGGGCACCCAGCAGGGGCAGGAAGAATCCTTGTGTGTCAAGGAGGGCAAGGTGAGTAAAGTGAAGAGGAATAACTGACACTGAAAGGAAACTGCAGCAACGGTCAGCCTGCATGGGTGAAATGAAGACTGTAAGGGAGATCCATCAGCAATATAAATGGTGGTCGCTTCATGTGGCATGCAACAGCTTGGAGCAAACAAACAAACTCATTGGTTTTCTTGAGTCTTCACTGGGAGAAGTGGATATGGCTTAAGAAAGGCTTCTTTACAAGATGGTCTGGTTTGATTTGAGCTTTCGTTCATGAACAGAATTACCGAGAAAATGTAACAAACCCATTAGGCTGTCTAGTGATAACTGACCAATGGACAAAAGGTTGGGATGTGGGGGTTACCATCTTTCTTCTCTCCCTCCCCTCCCACACAGATTCCTTTTGACACCACCACACACACACACAGCTCTTGGAGTTTATGTCAGTATAGAAACTACCTAGTCAAAATGCCTGCTGTGGCTGGAAGAAATCTTTATCCTGCTGAGGAAAATGAAAATTCTGTTGTGGACAAGGTGTGGAGCCAAGTTTTCCCCTCTATTTTCCTAGAAAGCACACAAGGCCAGGACTTTTATTTTTGCGTCTCTAAACTTCAACTCAAGTCCTCTCCTTTTGTACAAGGTTATCTCTTGTATTTGAGTAGGGATGCTCTCAAAGAAAAAAAGAGGTGAAAAATATCCATCAGTCCTGGATGAACTGAACTAAAAGGGAAAAAAAAGACAAAATTCCTGCAGCAAGTTTTTTTTGTTGCACAACCAGTCCAGAACCATATCCACTCACTCTCAGCAGGGCACTCTTTTAAGAACAAGAGTGTTTCAGCAAACACATCAACGGCCTTTATTTCCACCACTTAATTTTTCAGTCAGACTAATGTCTCAAGAACAGCACAGCTTGTTAAAAATGCTGCGTTTTTTCATCACTGTTGAACCAACATTCCTGAGAGAGACCATGAGATCTCTGCCTGGAGCTGTTAGTTCTCCAGTGGTGAGATGCTTCTTGGTAGCCAAAAAACACAGATTATAAGTTCCAGGTGTGAAAACTACTATGGTTTACTGATGAAGTTATTTTTTTATTATCTTACCCTGTATCTCCACTGATAATGAATGATACATGGGAACTAAGGTATAACAAGACAAAAGGAAACAAGAAGAGACAGATATATTATTGTAAATAATATATTTTTAGTCCAAGAAAATCCAAAAAGTGTGACTAAACCTAAAACTCTATCTACAATCCTGAACAAGAGACATTAAGATTTTAAAAACCCAGCACTTACCAGGTCTCAGTGAGGAAACAGAAACTTGAGATGTACAGCATTTTGGAAAATAAGAATGTTACACTGTATTACACACACGAAGGAGCAAGTTATGGTTCCTGAGCATAGTCGTTATCGCAGTACTGAAGTGATCCAGTCTGTGACCCTTCTGTGCCTTTTTTTATAGAATTTCTATGGTATTTTTTGCAGGGGAAAGAGGAATAGGTAAATATAAGTCCTCTATATTCAACTCATTGTCATACAAAGGTATAACATTGCACATCGTATGCTGCCAACAAAATATTATCCTGCTCCATTCACATCTGTACTATGTGAAGCTCCACCTCTGCTGAAACCACAAAACCACCTCTGAGCTCTTCTCTGTCTCACAGACAGACGGACACAGACACACACACCCCTAGTACAAAGACCTCAGCACATTCCCAGATAGCCTAAATCTACTAGCCTAGTTCTACTTTAAAAATCAGTCGAATAATTTTCTTTCCTAGTGGCAAAAGAAAAACTTTTAAAATTACTTTGAAAACTCTTTATAAGAAAAAAGAAATCATTCTCATTGAAGAAATAGTACCTCCGGATATCACACAAATTTCAGAGAAAAGAAAAATATGCTGTTGAAATTGATTTTTACAATGGAAACAACTGTATTGAGAAGAAATCCCAACCGTGTTGAAGCTTACAGGGCCTTTGTCGTTGATTTCGGCAGTATGTGGAATTCATCCTGTGTACAGCTTTGTTCTGCGCTTAGAAGAATAGTGAAATATGATCATATAATATGAATGATTAATTACAGTCAACACAGAGTACCGCAATGCACACCCATCTGCATATTACTTATAGAGACACATCTCAACAGGTATGGAGGATGCGTTCTGAGAAGAAATGCCAACACAGCAGATGATTATGAGAACACTTCCAAATTTGCATTGTAAAAACAGGGTTATTTTCTTTCATTAGAACAGATTATAAGATTTTCTGATACCAGTTTAATCAGGAATACCAGAACAATAATTATAGCCTAGTTCATCACAATCATACCTTGCTGTTCTCACTGACAATAAAGAATATATAGTATTGTAGCTCAGTGTACTATTTACTCCTAAAAGTAGGCTTCATTCACACTTGAATTTACTTCGGAATGCTCACAAGTTTCTTTGCTTTTCCTTTGAGTGTCCTACCAGCTCAGAGTAAATAGCTCTCATAGAAAGACCAGGGAAGATGGAACAAGTATGTGGAAGAGAAATCCATTAGGAAGCATTAGACAATCTGTAACAAGCTTTAGGTATCTCCTAAAATGATCAGAGGCCAAGATGACATTAGAGCAAAGTGTCATTACAGACACTAGTTCTATTCTTGCTCTTTCCTTGGCACACACATAGGGCCATCATCAGAGACAGATCATGAGGCGAGGTAGATATTCCTGTTCTTAGGGCAATATGGTCATTCTTGTTACCCACTGCTACTGGTCCAGTCCGTTTTCCTGAGGACTTGGACCCACATCATCACTATGATCATTACAGTCTCTAATTGAGGTTGCTTATTATCAACTCTTGTCTCTTCACTTTTCTGAAAAATAGTCTTTTATACCAGTACTCAAAATATAACTATCTGCTCCCAACCCTCTCAAGATCCCAACTGAAAAAAATTAGATGACTGCTTATGCCAATAATTTACTAATTTTAAGAGAGGGAAAGGCCACAGATCTAAAAGCCATTAGTTTTGAGTTCATATTTAATATGTACAGCTTGTTACATTTCTATATTTAGATTTTTGCATCTGGATCTTAGCTTTTGTCTGAGGAAGCAGGGAAATGAAAAAGAGCAAACTTCTGGAAAGACTATGAGGTGCCCCACTGCAGTGAACACACATCTATTTGCAAAAACTATCAAATTCAGGGAAGCTTTTTGAAGTAATGGCCTTTGTTATTCTGAAAATTTCTGTCTCACCGTTGTAATGCAAAAAGATTTTAAAAATTCAATATATTTGAAGATCCATTGAGCTGCAATGAGCATAATGATTTAATAGTTGAAGGTTTTTAAGATAATTCTAGGGGATTAATGGAGAACATGAAGTATTCTAATAGTCCTGGTAGGAAGCAACCTCCAATGGTCATATAAGACGATCTGAATTAACAAGGCAACACAATGTAGGCCTCCCTTACTTCAGTGTAGCGCTACTTATACTGGACCTTCTGATCTTCAGAAAACTGCTCTCAAGGCATCTTCTGTTGCTCATACTGTTGCACCTCCTGGTAAGTTAAGTGAGGTGCAACATACCGTGTTCATTGTCAAAACAACGGTATATAAAACTAACCTAACCAGGAAAATATGACAGTAAATCAAATGTTGTTGCATAAGGAAGAGCAGACCGAGTTGATTTGTGTCAGATTTTTAAGGTATGGCTAACAAAATTTTTACTCTATTGTAACCCTCTTCTTACCCCATAAAGGTACTTTTCTCTAAAAATACTTCATAACATTAATAAGGGAAAAATATTATACAACTCACCTCTGAGATCATTTATTAACTTCCCTTCAATTCCTTTGCTTCCTTTTACCTGTACTCCAAATCCCTAACCACATTTTTTTGGCATGCTTTTTATTTAAAACAAGTACCACATTTCTAATCCAGACACTACAATTTGTACGGTTTACTCCAAGATTTAAGTAACAAATTTCAAAGTTTGGGCCAAAAAAAGAAACATAAGAGAAGTAAGATCCATTTGCTACAAGCATGGGAACACGCAGCCNAATGATGTATAATCTGACATTCAATTCATTTTGCCAAGTGCTACTATTTGTTAATTGCCAAATAGGTCCTTTAAATTCATTGCTGATAAGATTTCCAGTTCGGTAAAAAAAAAAGATTCCCCATTTCCTATTGTTCTACCTCAGATATTTGTCTTGGATCTATACCTTACCTAACAATGTTTCTTCCCAGTTACTCTTACATAATATACAGAAGAAATTACACAGAAGACCAGAATTTTGTATTTCTGAAGTACCCCAAATTTAACATCTGAGTGACCCACAGGCCTTGCACTAAAAGACTGGGAATCATCAAGGCTGGCATTTTGCAGCTCTGGAATATTTTTTATCATCTTTATATTTGAGGTCCCCATGCTTTAGTTTTATACTGATACAAAC
>VYZV01021711.1:51565-107543 GCA_013401275.1 Pandion haliaetus | reverse complement strand
ATGTACATTAGCTGCAAAGAGAGGTCAGCTTGGCTCAAATTTACCTTGCTGCCGAGAACTTATTGATTCTGAATACTCTTTTCAGCTAGAATCCCTGCAACTCACACGCTTCCTAACGCAATATTCTCTGACATAGTTGGTTTGGTGCATGCTTTAATAAAATTTGAATAATTACATTTAGACAAAGCTAAAGTTAAAATACTTGCAGAATCTCACTTCCAAACTTTGTGACCTGTGTGATCGCTACGTGTCTTAAGTAAGTACATAGTGAAATGTTCTAACTGTACTATATCCTTGTTTCTCGCAGTAATATTATTGAACATAAATTCCAACTTGTCATTTATGCCTCTAATTCAAATGAGAATTTTTGTGGATGATAGTTTAAATGCACTGGAAATCAAGTTATGCTTCCATAAAGCATCTATACAACATTAAAAACCACACATTCCCTCTACCAAATACATTAAGTACTAGCAACAAATTATATCACAATCCTTTTAAACATGAGTCCTACCATCATCACTAATACGTATATTTAAGGTGACTGTATCAGTGCCTGTATTTACTACACCACCTTTCTGTTCCTAAATCTCATCTTCTCCCCGAAAACCTCATCTGCATCTCTATGATCATCTTAGAATATAATATTAGAGCATGATATGTGTACGATATTGACTTCCTTAAACAGATGGTAGTTTGTGCAAAATAATTTCTTTTACAAACACATCAGTCACCATACATGTACAGAAGACAGAATGTGCATCCCATATAAAGAGATCATCTTTTATTTCTAACTCTAGACTCACAGAAGAGGGAGGGGGGAGATCACAAAAAAACTCTCACGACGTTCAGTCTCCCCCGCTTTAAAAATCTAACTATAGAACTTCATTCTAAGTTGCTCTGTGCCCATCTGTCTATGACAGCACATGTTTTTGTATAGATAGATGTAAAATGACTGGAGCCAACTTTGAACTTTCTGGAATATTTTAAAACTTTATCTAATCAACGAAAACTGAGAATGTCCAACTTACAGAGATATAGTAAAAAATTCCACTACTATAAATATGACTACCAGATTCAAAGAATAAACTGTCATTACCATAATTAAATAATGTTCTTTAAAATAATCTACCATTTTTTGTTTTATATATTATCAACCTCTTTATTTTAAGGTTTTGGTGAGGTTCATATTTCCTGTGACCTTAAGCAGGGGATTTGGAAAATTTTGGAGGAATCAAAGTAACAAGAATGTATAAAAGAATAATTTATTGCTGTGACCATTTGGTCCTCTGATTTCTGTTTTGGGATTATAGTGGATTATCTCTGTCTAAAACCTATTTTTCATATCCCTGTGGAAATTAAGTGACAAGTTCACAAACAGGAAATGAAAATTAAGAGATCTAATCGATATTTAAATTCAAATGTTTATGCTATGATATCTTTGAACATAATTTTTATAAAATATTAGCTGCCACCTCAAATATAAAGCCTCCAGATGAAATTGAAACTAGCAATAGAAAAACTTCAAAAGAACTTCTAAAATAACTAGTTTGAAACAAAAATATTTTCTTAAAATGAAGCAATCTCAGAAAATTTTCGGTACCTATACAGGTTATATTTGTCAATGCTTTATTTCTGATGTCACTTTTTAAAAATTCTAATTACCATTCTTAAGAAACCTGTTGTTTTCAAAGAGAGGAGCAGCAATGCTATAAAAAATTTCTAAACTATTTAGGCTTTTTATGCCCAAATTAAATAACTTTACCATGAAAAAAAAATCAGACAAGCTTGTATCAAATTGGATAAACACTAAAATGACAACTGTATTAATAAAACAATTATTATTGGAGGTAATTTTTCAAACTAAAATAAAAATAATACTTTCATTCAAATCTTTTTTATTCATATTTCATCACTAGTAATTAACAATAAAAACATTAATATATAAGAATCAATTGAACACTCTAAAAAGCACTTTTTTCTGGAAAATATAAGGGATTATCACTTCTTAAATCATTTTGCAAACCAATTAAAAGCATTATTGCTCTTAGGTGCTTTCTGTTTACCTTTTAATCTTCCAAAACAATACTAGCAAGCTCAAGTGATTTTGTTCTCAAAACTGCTTTAGTATAATTTTTTTAATCTTTCTAGGTACATTACTGCATTAAAATCCACTAATAAGGAAGAGAGGAACCCTGTGATGAGGCTTCTAAAAGAGTACACAGTCTCCATCATACTAAAAAGTGTTTCCTGACTCTTGTATTGAGTTTACTTCAAGTGAATAAAGAAGATATATTAAATACTTTTTAAAAAAGGTGTTTCATATAAGATTTGGTCACTGATTTTTTAGTCACAATTATCTCACCACTTTTTAAAAATAATTTACAATTCGTTTTGGGTTTCTACAAAACCCACTTTTTGATCAGCCATTCCTTTTCTTGAGAACATATTAAAATACTGGGTTTTTAATTGATTAGTCTGCACATGATGAAAAAATAGATATCATTTCTTCCTATTGCTTTGTAGAAGTTTATTAGTATAATTTTTCCTCCCTGTTTCTGGAGATTAATAACCTTCGGATCTTGTGGAAAGCTTTGGTAACAATCTGATAATCCACAACTGTCCCTCTTATTACTAGGAAACTGGATTTAGGAATGAAAAAATTACTTCTAATTTCTTGTTCCCAAACTGCATGTATTAAAAAGTTTCCATAGCAACTACAAGGCATAATACCAGTCCTCAAGTAACTCTCCAATAATAGCGCAAAAAAGTACCTGCGATATTTAAATGCTTAATATTTTAACACAACTTTATTAAACATTAAGATGAGTTACTCACTTCTCAGACATTGATATTTTAAGTTCAGGTAGCTCTGTGAAGCAAAAGCCTAGTTTGCATGCAAACATAGACACCGTATCGTCCATTTTGTGGACTCTAATGAATGGCATAAGCTAACAAGCATGTTTTTTAAAAGGCAACGAAAAAAAAATTGAGCTGCTTCTATGGAATTGCCCCTTTTGCTTCTATTAGAGAAGTAACTGTTTCGGTTGTTATCTCTGCACAGCTATGAACATGGCTTTTCATGACTTCAGGCTATCTATGACCAAGATCTACCACACTGCTCTGTTTCAAGAAATATTTTTTTTTTCCATTCCTAATAAGAAAAAGATCACTTGCTTTTATTGCAGATAATATAGATTATCTGCCCTATATACTAAAGAACACATAGAGAGAAATATTGCCTTTTCTTGATTTTGCTTATCTTTAAGAGCTCACAGACATGAATTGCTGATTATTTCTAATGAAAAGATCAACTTTACACAACATATGACCATTTATAAATAAAATTTCAGGGGGTTTCACTCAAATTCAACAGAAGGCAGGCAATAAAAAGAGACAGGGAATAATAATGTCATCATGTCTTTTTTGGTCCACTGACAAGGCTTAATATTTACATATTTTATATACACACATTTTTTTAAATCTAAAAACAAAATTAAAATTACTAGTTTTTCTAGATGGAGACTGATTCACCTTCACTGCAGTCAGCAGAAATCTTTTCAGCAACTTCAGAGATTTTTGGTAGAGTCTGCGTCACTCTGCAAACTCACTAGCTTATTTTTCTCAAGGTATTTAAATCCAGAGCCCTGCATTTGTGATTCAACACGTGGAAAAAAAACCACATGTTTTAACAGCAAAGTCTGCAGGACAGCCCTGCAAGCATTTAGATGTATCACCAACTTTACCCTTGTAAGCAATCCCATATCATTTCTTATGTTTGCCTGGGTTTACTTTCATGAGTACTCATTCATTTAAACATTCACAGAACTGGGTACTAGGAATGTGTAGTTTACTTCATATAGCTACATATATATGTGGCAATTTCACAGGTCATTGCAGTATATATAATTTTGCAATGGTCTACAGAGTTTACGGTCCCTTTGAAAACTAATGCCACGATCTTGTGAGCACTTACTTCCTTGTGTCCATAATCGCACTCATGTGAGTACTATTGGACTGTTCTCAAGAATAAAGTTACTGAAACGCGTAAGTGTTTGCAGGTTCAGGAACTAAAATTGTTAATACCATACAAGTCCTGTACAAGTGCTGTGTTAAAGTGCCGTCCTGAAAACATTTACTCCTGAGTATCCAACAGCTGTGCTTATTTCTGGGGCTAACCCCTTTGAAGTCAAGAGTAGTAAGCGGTAAACTCACTACTAAATGTTTAAAAGTCTGTACTCTGAAATGTATTCCCTCGTCCATTCAGACAGGGAGACCAGAGGAAGGTTAGACTATGAAGTACTTAGTCTCTCATGTTTCCTCAGATGATGGAAACCAGTCTGAAGCCACAGATTACCCTGAACAAATGATCTAGTAGTGTCCAAGATCTAGTTCTATCAAATGAAAAAAAGTTACAAACTATTAGAAAAGCGATGTCACCCAGCCCCTTGTCTTATTGAGGAAATAATCCTCTAACAGACCTCAACCTGACCAGGGCACTAAGTTCCAAGCCACTCATAACGACCAGTTTCTTGGGGATTATTAATTAAGAAAAACATTTTTACAGAAGCGTCATAGAAAAGCCCAAGACTCGGACAGGTAAGGCATGTTAAAATAGCACTTGGAAGAGGGTGATGAAAATCCATTAGTTTTATGCTCTTCCTTACCTACCACGGTGACTACTAAAATAGACTAACAAGCAAAGCTGCATTTGCAGCACAGCGGTAGCGGCAGTGCCCTGGGCAGCCATGCCCCTCCCCAGCACCAGCACGCCGCCTCTCTCCACTTCCCCCGGAGTTCTACGTCTCCTTCGCTTCCACAATTTGCAACCCCTGTCTGAGGATGCTGTCTCAGAGTAACGGCTGTGCGAATAACAGCGCCTGGTGGGACATGCTGTTGGACCCAGTGGAATACTTCTTCTGTTTTACACCCTTTACCAAAGCAGACATTTCTGTTTATTTGCAATATTTGCTTCTCATTCTGTGTTTTATCTTGGCTCAGAGATCAAATGCAAGCCTGCAGAGCTAGTGAGTGCAGACCAGAATTAAAACAAGATGCCCGTGCAGTACTTGCCCGTGACACAGTTCACCTTACTAAATATTTTGTCAAGATATGTATTAAGAAACTGAAAACAAGAGTGTTTCTTTCCATGTTTTTTTATAGCATCTAGTTTTGTAACTTTTTGCTTTATCATGTGTATGAGCTTACAAAAAGTTTAAAAATGTCTATAGTAGCTGCACCAGTGCTACAAGGATAGGCTCCTGCAATACTAAAATTCTAAAATTATGTGCCTGCCGGTAGCAGGCTTCATGTTGCACAGGACCAGACAGGCAGCTACAGTGTTTGTACCCATGATACCAATGAGAAATTCTGTGTGGAACCAACATTACTATCCAGTCAAAGTCCTTAAGCTCAGATCTGTGCAGTCTTTCAGTTTTAAAAACTGAATTTCAAAATATATAGATGTATATTTTTATTTTATGTATATACACACACACATATACACACATGCACACTTTTAACACATCCTAAATATTTTTGAATTGAAAAAACAGTATTCTACCTTTAAAGATATGGCAATAATATTATTAGCATACCATAAGTAAGAAAATTAACACTGCTCCAGACCTAGGAACATTTTTCTTTATAGGAAGCAGCAGAATGTGAAGTTCATCAAAAGTGCATCAGTGTAAATCTAAACAGAACAATCCTTATGACATCTCTGTGCTTCATGTAGATGCATTTCACATTCTCCGTCGAGTTATTTTTTCCTCTGTGCTAGTTTAGGTTGCTAAATAACACAGCACTGGTTCTCATTTTTAAGTAGCTTAGTGATCCTTTAAGTTTTACTAGCATCTGAATGAAAACTACCCTACTAAAACAGGGCCTACAAAAAGCTTTGAATCTTCAGCAAAGGCATAGAAATATGCACTAAGTAAGAAAGGCATTGTATGCCTATGCAATTTCATGACCATGTCATTGCTGACTATATTTTATTTTAATGTAGATATATTTTACCCATAAAACCTATCTTTAGCTGGTATTGGTGCTATGGATGTTACTTTGCACACATGCATATGACTTGTGCTTTATCTGTCAAAATTTTTCCTTTCCTTCATTTGGCACTGAGTAAAACAGAAATATGTCCATAAGTGCGGGACATTTTTGAAGAATGATTTCTTAAAAAATGGTCTTTTTTCCAAATGGATAGAAGATGGCACCAAATACGAAAAGACTCTCTCTTGCATAATTCCGTTGAAATTAAGGGGCTTAATTAATATGGTCTATTATTTCTTGAAAGGTAAAATTTCAAAACTATCCTGAAGCACTTCAAAACATGCCTTTTTTTATAGTCTCACAGGTTTGACACTGACAATTTTGCTATCCACTTGAGCTTCTTCATACACAGGCACAGATTACCTTAGTACCGGTTTTTTTAGTTTTAAGCACCAAGTACCACCATTCATTTTCCTCTGAAGTTACTACACTACTATTAAGCATTTCAGATCATAGCAGCGATAAATTTTATAGGGCAGTTCTGAAGCTTTCTACAAAACCCAAGTACAGGGGCATGGCAATGGAGGCCTACAGGTATCACTGTTCAGAAATTCATTTGATGATAGTAGATATGTGAACCCAGTTCTTTTTATATATACAGGTGGGGTTGGTTTTGGTTTTATTTGTTTGGTATTTAATTATAAATGCAATGGAAATAAGGCTCCAGTTGAGACCTGAGCTTTATATTTCCATGTGAATGCAAGTGGGACCAGAGAATGTAAGGTTTCTCCCAGTACTCATCTTCAAGTGCATGGACCTACAACTAACAGTACATCAGAAATACTGGCTACTCTTCTTCACATAGGTGATCAGAAAGCAGGGGTTAGAGGATGCCCAGACTGACACAGCTTCGCAGTCCACCATACTAGAGGCACATTACTAACTTACAGCAGTATTTAAGAATAGCACTCGCAGTATAGGGCATAGCACAGCCATCACAACATACATCCCACTGAAGGGTCCGTCACAAGACCCATGTCTCAAGCCTTCGCAGACCTTCCCACAGACCAACAGTGGAACAGCATTTCAGGTACAGAGCCAGTCTCTTCCACATCCACTCTCCAGCAAGCCTTTCTTTCTATTTCCTCTCCCCAGGGAAACTACAGCCATGAAGGGATCCTTTTTGGACCTTTACATCTATCCATTACTTGGAGTTTCATAATGTAAGCTGTGCTGTGTTGCTTGTGCTGCTGTGGGTGAAATTAGTCTCTTTAAAAAAAAAAAAAAAAAAAAATCATAGAAAAAGAGAGAGTTACACAACTCCATTTATTTTCACCCAGTCTGCACCTCAGAAGAGAAGCTTCATTCTGTGAAAGTGCCCCAGGGACCACTGCTGCACCATGGAAGTCACAGGCTCCAGACTGTGCCGTGCTTGGGTTCCCCCCGGCTGCTACGCCTGCGCCCGTGGGAGCAGCTGTCCTCTTAAGTTGCTCAGACTTCGTATGCAGCAGCTTGGCAAGCAGCCGAGTATGATATATTGATATTAACTAACTGCTATACTTTAAAGAATAAGCAGGCATAAAGTAACAAGGATTTAAAGCACTAGTAAAGAGTGACTTAAAGAAGGATTTGCAGGTTTAGCAGCAGCAGACCTTTTTTTACAATTGTATCAGTCCAAAAACTGCATGTTCCTTCTCTATAAACTTTTATAGTGCAAGACCATAAAAGTAACAGTGCTACTGCTGATACAGTAGCAACTCTAATTAAAACTACTTTTTTCTCAAGTTTTAAAGTCTTAAAGCAAAACATCTACCTATAAGGCCGAGGTTAAACTCTAATAATTTTAATGTCTCTTTAAAACATCTTCAACCAAGAACAGAAAATAGCACTTTTTTCCACAGAGTTAGTGTATGCACTTGCATGAGAGTATTTCTCATGAACACAACCCAAGGGAGAACTTCAGTAAGATACATATGACAGTGATTTTTTAATTTTTTTTTTTTAATCCAGAGGGTTGAGGAGGAAGGGAATCAAATCATCAAAACAGGAATCTCAGTTTCTTACTTAAAGATTTGGACAGGGGGCGAACCCACTTTATTTTCACATCCCAATTGTATGCTTTTTTATCCTGCTCCCCGCTTCTTTCTTTTTCTGAAGTAAGCTACTTTTTGTTGACAAGTCAAAACATTTCTGTTCAAAGCTCAGCTGTGAGTCTTAGAGAAGGTTTTGCATCTGAACAGCAGTTCATTCCACTCGATTTTATAAAGGGAGTATCCCACACTTTACAGACCATGAGTCACCATGCCATTGCAGCGTGACTCTGAGACCAGATTTATTATTTTTTTTTTTACTGTATAGGCAAAAAACATTGTTTCTGTGGACCATGTACTATTTATTGATATGACCTAAGTATTTCCAGAACATCCCATCTGCAGCTCAGGAATCTGGAGAGAGGGCCCTTTCTCATAAATGTTCCCCCTTCCCTCTTCCCTCCACATACCCTTGTAAATCTCCCCACTATTACAACTGGCATAGGGGGAAATTTCTGCTAAATTAAATGAATCTTGAAGACACTTCTCATGGAAGGACCATTTTCCCTTCTCTGGGATCAGCAGCCTCACTGAACATTTTGGGTCCATTTCTAGACTCTCAACCCTTTATTAGCACTGAGCCCTGAATGAAATCACAGCTAAGAAAATCGGAAATGGGATGTGCTGTGATTTCGATTATAAATGAAACCATTTTAAACAAAAGAGACAACACAAGGACATAAGCATCTTCATGGTACTGACCAAGTCTTTCTGTTTAAGGCTTCCCACACGATATTCAGAGTCCCAGCTCATACAATATCAGAAGTTAATAGAACTTTCTAAGAAAGGATGGAATATTTCACGTAAAGCATGAAGAAAAATAATTGACTAGAGACGCATAAGCATACAAATGCTTGAAACCAGTGGTACACCTTGGCATGTCCCAAAAGAGCTGCCAGTTAGGCCTTATATTGGATGGGTTGGTTTGTTTGTATGGTTTTTGTCTGTTTTTTTTTCTCTGCAAACTAGATTATCATACATCTTGGACACCTGGAAGGGCTACTTACTGCCACAGTCATGGCAGAGACAACTACCAGTCCTTGCCTCTGAAAGAGGAACTCTAGGAGTTATTTTTACATAATTTGCCACAGTTTCCAAAATATCTTTAGATGCCTAGCTTCTGGCTTTAGTCTAAAGTTGGTCTTTGAAATCAAGATTGACGATTAAGTCAGAGAACGCCTCTTAAAGAAAAAGAGAAGACAAAAATACTAATATGTAGTAACATGAAATCAGATTAGCTATACATGGGTGCATCATCTCAGATAAATGAAAAACCCTAAAGCTACAAATAATAGAAGAGTTAAAAATCAACATCTCCCTTAATCTTATTTTGTTCCATAAGATCTTTTGAGCTTTTTGCAGGGAAACAAGTAATAAAAATCAATTCAATACATCAGCAATCAGAAAAACTGTAATATAAATTCTTGGCTATTGTAATGGACAACTAAACTGCAATGTAAATTAATATATATTACAATTTAATTTATATTAAAATACATCATCTAGAATAAAAAGATTTAGGATGCACCCGACTATTTTAACAATTTCTTCGGGTACAATTCTAATACCAGAGTTTTTAGAATATTATTTAAAATAATTGCACATCCCGGTTCTACCATTCCAGTTACCCATTTCATTTACTATAAACTTCAGATTAATTTTGGTGGGGTTTTGTTTTGTTTGGGGTTCTGTTTGTTTGGTTTGGTTTTTTTTAAGTGCTGAGTGAATGAGAAGAGGAAATTATTCTCAACTACAGACTATCATATATCAAATAGTACAGTAAAATTAGTTTTGAAATTCTCATTTCAGAAGACTCACAGACTGTGCTGAGAAAGATCCAAAAGCTGTAGAAATATTTCTCTCCATATGACAGAGCCAGATTTCTTGCACTGTCTTTAAAAATCAGCTTCTGCTCAAAGTTTATGCACCAATGTAAATCACACCAAAATCCTACTGTGGACTTTACAAGAGGTACAGCCCCTTTGCTAGACCTTTGCAAGTCACATGAATATCCTGCAGGTCTGCTGGGTCAGCACAAGATTATCCATGTCATTTAAATCCTGCATTATGGCAGCTGGAGCTGAAAGGCACAGGCAAAGCTGCCGTGCAGGGAGGCTCGCCATGAGCACAGCCAGGGGTCTGGGCGCAGCCTCACTGCTAAGGGTGAAGCGGGAAAGGCGAGACAACGCGACGTGTGTACACGGATCCACTAGATATATTATTCTATACCCTTGTATACTCTGACTCATTTAATTTGATGGGTCTGTATGAAGCCGAGTTATATCAACAAGAACCTAATAGTTTAAATGTCCTTTATTCACACAGGTTCTGATCCAAAGTTATTTTTAACCTTTAGAAACCCCCCCAATACAAATAAATCATGTATTTAATTTCTTTTCAAATAACCTTTCCACAAACTGGAACATTTTCTATATATTTGCTGCAATAATTCAACCATTTTTCTTGTAATATCAAATGCTGCTATATTAATATTTTGAAATTAAAATAGTTGAAATGCTACAATGTTGGCATATACCAAAGGAAAGGTTGATGATGTGGGAGCACAACTTAGATTTTTACCCCTCAAATCTGAAAAGAATCAGCATCTAACCATATTAGCCAGCACTACCCTAGTCACACTCACTTGACCACTTGGCATAGCTTAGTCCCACCAGTGGTCCATTAAAGCTATAAAAGCACACAATGCAGAAATTAAGGAGCCTGTCAAAAGGTATGTTTCCAAATGAAAAGGCTTAACATGAACCTTCTGAATCAATATTTAACTATCTAAAATAAAAGTGCCTACATTTCCAGTAAGTTATTTGCAGAAGTACTGAGCACTACTGAGCCCCTTCTATGGGAGCCACAGGAGTTCAGCACCTTTGGAAAAAAAAAAAAAAAAAAAAACAGGATGATCTTAATTAGGTCTGGGAGGTGAATTTAAGACCCTACGATTTAAAATTATGAAAACATGTAATTTTCATAAAATACACCTGGGGGGGGCGGGCACGCAGGAGGGTAAGAGGGGCAGAGAACGTGACAAAGGAAAGAAAAACAACCACCCCAAGCCCCAATGGAATCATAGATTCATTTAGAGAAATTAAGTGTTAAATAGATTACAACATGCTAATTGGAATCTGTTTTACTGTTAGAGATAAATGATTTCATTTACCAATTGCTTAATGTTCATTAAGGTTATTACCTTGCTTTTTATAAATATGTGAAAAGAAAAAAGTATGAACCACAGCCTATAATTACAGAAAGCCTGAAAATCATGTTCCCGTTTTCTAATCTTTTTTAAGTCATACAATGTACCTTTGCAGAACTAAGTAAAGTATGAAACTAGAAATTAATGTCATTACACTTCGAAATACATACTGTTGTACTAAAATGAAAACATAGATTCTTCCCTCCAAGCTAATTTGAATAGTTTCCACTCTCTTTAGTGAAGCATGTTGCTTTTAATTGCAGAGAGAACATGCCTGGCTTGTAGTCTATATCCAAGAGCACAATTTCACTTGACCTTCAAAAGATAATATCAGAATTAATTTCTAATAATGTTAGGCATTCTTTTCTGAGCTAGTGATGTAAAAATATTTCCTCTTTGAGCTAGAATATTATTCATTTTTAGATTATTCCTCATGAAAAGAAAACTGATAAACTAGCCTGTTTTCTTTTTCTTCCTTAATCTCTCCTTCTCCTGCGTCTTGTTTTTCCTTTGTTCTTTGTCTATCTTCCTCATATTCTCCCTTCCAACTCCTATGAAAAGGCTGTCTCTAGTCAAATATTCTCAGCACTGCTATTACATACCATGTATGTACCAATTTATTTACCAGACTTTGATGAACACTTCCTTTCCGAAGTGAATGTATGAAGGAATATTTTTCTAGCTTCTAAGAAAATGCATGAAATTTTCTGCATTGAGAGAGTCGTTACTCAGGTTCTGAAATAACAGACTAACCATCCTTAAAAATTGTTGCTTTTTTGCCTTTGTCCTCTACTTCCCCCCACAACATGTACTGTAAAAGCAGACCATTTTGCTAATGTCTGACCTTAATAAAAACACTTCCATGTTTGTCATATTTTTCTTAGTAGGATCTTTCATTTACACAATCTGCAAAAGTGAATTTGCTTTTAAATGAAGAACTAAATCATCTTCTTCTTCTTTTTATGAATAGTTCGATCAACTTTTGCCTGGATAAGAAGATAAGTGTTTGACCAAGTCATATATAATTTTTCCCCTGATTGCATTGTGAAGCTCTAGTAAGCTTCTTTTTTTTGGCATAAATTAATCAAGCCATGCCCCAAACATAAAAATTACAACTACAACTGCCTTTAATAATACCATTTTTTAAAGCCAAATCTTCAATTAATCGAAGAACGGTTGATATGTACAAGCACATAGCATTTCTAAAGCAACAAAAAGGAAGCATTTAATTGCAACTTCCTCTATCACCAAAATCAGTCTCACTTACCTGTCTACTTATTATGAATACCCAAGAAGTACCAGCAGCGAAAGGAATAGCCCAACAAATAAAACACAGGAAGAAAGAGTCACTTCTAATTTAAAAATAAGCTAAATATTAAAAAGTACCACAAAGGTGCCAAGGAACTAGTAGTTGCAGACATTAGGAAGGCTATTCTCAAAGTCAAAATACAACCTTCGAGGAACAAAGACAGAAGACAAGAGCTTGCATTCACAATCAAACTCTCTAAGCTTCTTATTTTGTAATTTCTAGGAGATAGGCACAAAAATGTCTTAAGAATTGAGCAAAGTAAATACCATATGATTTAAATAAGGAGCATATCTTTTAATAAACATTTATTATGTGCTTAGAAAGCGTGTTTACATATAAACTTTGATGTATACTTTCTCCGTATCTCTGCATCAGTACATGAAAATTAACTGTTGGCTTTGAGAACACAAGAATTTTATTGACATTAATTACATTATTCTGTACAATGCAGAAGTTTAGACTGAAACTTGGTTTCAGAACAAAATTAGTTTTTTGAAAACTCCAACAAAAAAAAAGTATACTGTTTTTCAAGTAATTACAGTTGAACATTCTGTTAAAAGAATCCTACATTTATAAGCTCACTGGTTATGTGTTGTGGCATTTCTTCTGTTAAATTCACTAGATTTCCTAAACAAACCACAACATTTCACATTCCTTCTATGAGCATATTACAGCAGTGCCTTAGAAGCTTTATCATTAATTTTAATTAGTGGAGGCCCAAACATACCCAATATTTTAATTTTTATGTTGTTATAGAACAAGTTTTACAATCATTTTATAAGGAATAGAACTGTGAATCAAGTGTGCCGTTTTCAGAACTAGTGTAGTACTCCAAATTATTTTTCAACACTTCATTTATACTGAATAAATATTTTGGAAGTGTTTCAAATTTCTATTCACAGTTCTTGCTAAGGATTTTGAAGGGTTGTATTTTATTTTCTTTATTTAATGCAAATATCATCAAAAGTGGGCAGGAAAGGAAAACAAGCTTCCATTCCTGCGCCTCAATGGCTTTCATAACTTTGAAGTTCTATGCAATAGAGTCAGATTCTGAAAATCTAACTGCTACAAAGCTTAACACTCTCTTGACTGCACAAGTCTTGTGTCTTCTTCCTCTCCTTGACCTTCAACCTGACTATTAATATTTTCCACCATTCCTCACCTGCCAAGCTTCTTTCTTCTTCATCATTGCTTTTTATTGAACCTCTCCTGGGCTTGCAAAACTGTTCTCTCTTCCATGTTTTTGACTATATTCACCTGTAGGTGGTATCCCAAAACATTTCTTCCTACATGTTACTAGACCAGTCAATATTCAACAATGTGCATCACTTTTGGGAAAGTCTATGTATCTGATCTGCCATATGTGTGATTTTGGTATAACTCCTTAGAGATTAGTGGAACCAGTGGAAAAAAGAAAAAAAAATATTCCCCCCCTTCACTCAACATTTCAACATTTTGCCCTCTTTGGACACATTTTGGTTTTCAGAAAAGTTCTCTCTTTTACTTTGCTGTATTGTCTGATCAACTTGTGAGTTACACTTCTCACTTTAAGGGCAGAATATACAAAGACTTGGCTTCATTAATTTCAGGTCAAAAGTCATCCATCATAATTTTGAAGTACCCAGTTAAAATAGACACTCATTTCAAGTGAGTATTTTGCAATCAGTTTGACAGAATTCCCAAAATCTCCAAAGCTTTTGCTGCTTTCTTTGCTATATATAGCAAATCTGCTACTGAGTCATGATACAGTGACATATATTATATACTGCCCATGTATATTACAGTACGTAAGCAAATCAACTTCCTTTTAGATCTATATTGGAAAGATAATGATGTGTTGTAGAGCAACATTAACTACTTGGTGCTAGATTCCAGATACATACACGAACTAGCGAAAACTGTAATATTTCAGAAGCCCCACCAAATTATCCACATGATCTTCTGAGGTCATATATACTCACATTTAAAAGCAAAACTGTCAAAATCAGAGCTTCTGGTGTCCCCATTGTACACCCCGTTGTACAGATCTCAAATCACTGGGTGGTCAGCTTTTCAGAGACTTCACACCGTGACTTCAGCACGTGGTTCTGCATTATATGAGATAAGATTGGTCAATTTTACATTTTTGTTAAGTCACAGGAGACTTAGAGTCAAAAACGCCACTATTTAGAGATTAGCTGTACCCACCACCACCACCTTCTTTTTAATAAGACAACTAATGGCTTGTACCCTGGATAAATTTTTTACAAGTTCTAACTTGCAAAATTATAATGATAATAAATTACAGAAGAGAATATTTCAATGAATGTTTACCTATGTAAACCCCGTTGCACTTTGTACAAATGAAAGTTTAAAGCAGATTTCCATGAAATTTCATGCAAACAGTTCCATAATGTAATTCAAACCTATTTCACGCCAGAGATAATTTACTTCTCCATGAAATTTGGTGGCATGGCTGTTTACCATGAGGGAACATACAAAGGTGCAAAAAACATCTTTTACTATCATAATACAGAGAAATAACAGCCTACAAGTAAGAAGGCATCTAACTTTCAGCTTGCTTTCTCCCTAACACAGTGAAAACAAATGCTAAAATAATTACTCTGCATGCACACATACAGGCACACATTATTAGCTGGACAAGGTAGCAGGAAGCAATGGAAGGAGCGGGAAAGAGGTGCAGTGTTGCAGCTTTAGATGCAGCTGAGCTGACACAATGGCTTGTTGCCCCTTATTTTCCCTGTCTTTGCTCCCAACTCCCTAGTTTCACAACCTCCTTTGCAATGAGTGTGGCACTGACTCCAGGAATCAATTCAACTCAGCAGCCAAGCAGAAAACTCTATAATTGGTTTTGGCCAGGCTGANCAAGTCTGCAGCAGAAAAAAAACAAAAAAGAAACCCAAACAAAAAAACCCAAGAGCACATGACCCCAGGGAGAGATAGGAAGAAGCTGTCAGCGAACCAGGACCTTTCAAAAACAAGCAAGCATTTCAACATGCTCCAACATGCTCACCTCATGATATGGAGCTGAGCCTTGGGTTGCCTGATACCATGGTAAAAGAAGATACAGAGGAAAGAGTAGCAGGCTGTGACTGGACACTTTAGACTTCTCCCAAAATTGCTATACCTGTTTGTGCTGAGAAATGAGGTCAAACACCGTTTGTGACGTTCACAGGATTTGAAGCAATGGAGATTCCTCTCCAACGGTCTCCAAACACAGTTTTTCCCAAGGTGATACTCAACTTCCTGGAGGTTGGCAAGGCTATCACCACTCAAACAAGTCTGTAGAGACACCCCTAGATCGGGTTTGGCAACCTGAATGACATAACTGCTGGAGGGCCTAAGGACTGCAGTAGAAAGCAGATGCAAAGTGCCAGCTCAAGTACCTGTGCTCCCAGGAAAATGCAGATGCTCTTGGTAGAATGAAGAAGGGACTAAAGTGTCCCAGTAGATCACATTGCTTCATTTGAGTGATCCCCATTGCCACGGATCACCTTCACTACGGAGCAACCATATCCCAAGGCTAGATGCTTCTCTGAATTGAGCCCTCTGTCAGAAGAGATTTTGTTATGAGAGAGTCATGACTTTTTGGCTCACTGCCATAATGAAGTCCCTGCTCAGGCTCTCTTTGGTACTAGCCAGTTGCTACAGCTCAGGAGAAAAAAGGATATAGTATGTTTTAAATATATTTCAAAAATATCTCTATTAAATTTTCCAGAGTTCAGACTACTAAAGTGATTGCATACATTTAGATTAATAAAATGAGTAGCTTTTTTCTTGTTATAATTACCTCTTTTATTACAAAGGGGAGGAAAACCAGACTTCTACATCTGTTTTCCCATCATATAAGTATACTAAATAATTACCATCTTCCCAAATGTGTCAGTTCCTACTGAGAATTTCTGAGACTGGAGTAGAGAGATCTTCTTTAGAGGCAAGCATAACTAGATCCAAAACTAAATAATATTTTTTTGCTAAAAGATGTCATAGATATTATTCTAGAGTCCTTCAGGGAAAGTACTAGATTTCCGTTCACCTTTACAAGTATACGTGACAACAACAACAACTATTATTGTGTTAGTGTGCTTGTTTATGCTGCACAAGGGCAAACAGGACTAAATTACAGCAACCTATTTCTGAAAGCTGTTGAGTGCCTTCCTTTCCCATCAATATAAATGAGATGATTCCACACAACTAATCAGTGATGAACTCCAGCTATTTTCATGAAACACTTAAAAACTTTATAAAGGAAACAAGACCAAAAATCTCTCTAAGAAACAGTTGTGGCGATGTATCAGCCCGTGCCATGTTTTCTACACTACACTAGGGACGCAAACATGCACTTTGGCAGGAAGAAATGAATTGCTTACCATATGCATTCTGCCATCTCTTTTTGCCCACCGTGGGCAGGGAGCCCAGCCCTGCAGGACTCAGGTCATATCATCTCCCAAGTGCTTCTTGGGGCAGGACTTACCACAACAGATGAGTCTGCTGTTCTTATTAAACGTAACTTTCAACACTGGACTCCCAATGGAAATTCAAAGACTTGTTTCCACATTGCTTCCCTCCTTAAAATGCCTGCCCAGGTGTATCGTACCCAACATCTCCAGTCCTACAGGCCAGACCCTCTAAGCTTTACAAATCCAGAACAGGGTAGTAGCAAGGTTTCCAAGTTGCACAAGAGACAGTCTCTCTTCCCGACCCTACATCCCTAAAGATTATGAAGCATCAATAAAACCTACTTACAAGAAAAGTTGTTTGGGTCTTAAAAGTACTGGATCAGGATAGAACAGTGAAAAAATGCATACTTCATTGCCTAACCTCAAAACCTGACAGCAGCTGCTGAGGTCTTCTTTGCAAGCTCTGAGCAACTGACATTGCTCTGCATGCTCTATGACACCAGATTACCTGATTTACACCAGTCAGCTTACGGAAGTACTGCTTTACATCAGACAATTTCAAAGTCACTACCTAAACTGTGATAAAGTCAGTGCAAAGAGAGCAAGCACTCTCCCTCTGTTACAGGGGATGAAAGGAAACAGAAGGGAAGGCAGCGCTGGATGGAATGGGAGCCGAGTTCCCAGCCTCCTCCTGCCCCCAGCAGGTCTGTGATAACCACAGGACCTGCAGTATCTCCGGGGGAAACTGTAACTCCTGGAAATCAGGCACAACTCCGAGTGAGTGTGTCCTGAATATGTGGGGACAAGGAATTCAGTCTTCAAGAAACTGGTAAGAATTGGCATGCTATTGTAGTATAAGGGTAGTGGTTATTATCTATATTGAAATACAGAATCCTTCAGGATTTAAATGATTCAGAAGTGAAGGAACATTATCTCATTATGTCAATGACCTATGTAAACGGCCATTTAAAAATCCCCATTAAAAAAAAAAAAGGAAAATTAACATTACTTAAAACACTTTTCATTAACAAAAACATCACATTGCCTAGTTAAGGAAAAGCATGTGAGCAACTATGAACACAGGCACCGACAGTGAAATGCGATAGCTACAGCAAGTGCCACAGCTCTGGGTGTTCTTTTCTTTCAAATTAAAGCAATGAAATCATAAAGGTGAAAAAATATTTTGCACATATCAAGCACACTTTATTAAAATATTTACTGGGAAGTTTGCTTTTGTTTAAATGTGTATCGTGTACTTAACACTGAAAGAAATGCAAAGGCTCAGTGAGGCTTCATGATAAGAACTGAGCTCAAAACAACGAGCAATAAAGTCCATTAATGTTAAAATACAGGGCACATCATTCACTAACAACTGCCCAGAACTTGCATCTTTGTTGTGCACATAGCCCCAGTCACCAGCTGGGCACTGCTGCACTGGAGGTGGGACTGCGTATTTGCAAATTTTACAGCAGGAAGAAGAGCATCCTGAGCATAAGTACTAATGACAACTGCATTTGATTGTCCTCAGTTGAAAACATATCTCTACAGATGAAATGCTAATGTAATTAATTTAACCTTGCTAGGGTTTTTTTGTCCCTCATGGATAGATTGGTTGCCATTTACAATGCTATACAATTGTTTGACAAAACAAAACCCAGATGAAAGCCAGGATGGAGAATTATGTCCATGAGTATAAAGTAGCAGCAAAGTCTAAAAGTGAGGCCTAGCTCCTTGTTCAAATTTACCATTACACTATCCAATTCCTCTTTTACCTTGAGTGCTTCCCAGAATAGGTATCCTGACATTCTAGTCTCACCCAGAATATAACAAAAATTATCTGCCATGAGGATATAAGACTCAAAGCCATATTACTTAGCCAGTTGCCAAATAATATCAGTTTCAGGATAAATCCATCTTTCTTGAAAAGTTCTCTTTTTCAAAGCATAGACTACCACTTCCACTGATACTTTGGCATCAAAACTCTCATCAAGTTCAATGAAAGCTAATATCTTTGACAGTAGCACAAAGCAAATTTCCTGCCAAGGCACTCATTAGAAGTATGTTTTGTTGAACAGGCAGAGAAACATTCCCAGTGAGCAATTTATTCAGTAAAGAATCTCACTTTGACGTTATTTTCCTCAATGTGACAACACACAAGAATTTGTTTGGTACCAGCTGTAATTATCACATATTTATTCTCCATTTTCACTGTCATTTTAGTCTGTCATCTGTTTAAAAACATTTGCTGTTTACTTGCTGCACGTGGTACTATTTCTGCTTCCTATCTGGATGATCAGGTCTATGGTTGTGAAAGCTGCTTCTAGCCAGAAAAAAACCCTCAAAACTACAAATATCCAGAGGTATCAACATATCATGGGAAAAGTAAACATTTGACAAAAGAACCACATGACAACCATTGCTATGCATGAATATCCTCATGAATGTCTGTGGGTTTTATGATATTTGCTTTCTGTAAACATCTGAAACAAAATCTCATTCAAAAACACTTTTAAAGTGGGGTGGGGTTTTTTTAGAAGGGGGAGATGAACAGAAAAAACAGAATCAACTTTGATCATTTTGGTGCATTTAATCACTTATGATATGGTCTTGTTGCATTAATTCCTCTCCTGGTATGACTTCATATTGTAATAGTCTCCTTCACCTACGGGCTTTTTTTAACTTGTCTGTCACTTTTGTTGCAACTGCAATTCAACTAAAAGGCATTGCAAAAATACAGATTATTAGCCAATAAAAAAGTTTATAGCCAAAATCAAACTACTTTAATGAATAATTTAGACTAATATAATTTAAGAAAAATTATTTGTTTAGTAAACTAAGCAAAGAAAGCCACAGAAAAAAAATTTAGGAGATAAGTTTTAGCAAATATCTGCTGCGAGCAGCTTCTTAGAACAGCCAGTCAGGTTATGTAAAAATTCTGGATATTACCAAAACGAATAAGTATTTAGGTTTGACAGGAAAAAGGGGTAGGTGGGGTGGGCTTGGTTTGGTTTGGGGTTTTTTCCCTCTTTACATCTGCCAGGAAAGACTTCTTAACACTCTAAATTGTCTGCAATTAAACATAACATAAAACCGGATTTTGTTACTGCTCTGTGGAAAGAAGCCGAAATTCCCAGAGAGGCTGTAAGTTTTCAGCAGCCTCATTTGAGAGCTGAGAAATAGTCATAACCATTTCTCTGACAGGTTGGGCAAGAGCTGCCAAACCCCCAAAGGAAAAGCATTTTGTTTATATCAGCCCCCATTCAGCACATGGAAAATACAGCTGTGGAGCTGGTTCTCCTGGTCCTCCAGTTTCACGCCCTTGTGGACAAAAACAGCCAATTTAAATTTGTGGAGCTGCTACTGTGACACACAGTGGCTTAATGAAGCAGTTAGAACAGATTTTGTGACATGTAGAGTGAAAATACCCCAAAACAAGACAAGAGGAAAAAGGCTGGGTTGCTAGCAAGGGGTGACGGGAGACTTGGGAGCTGGCGAGCCCTCTGAAAACCTCCTTCCCTCGCTTCATAAAAACACCATCTGATATCCAGCTCTTGAGTATGACGCCAAGAACGTATAAAAATAAATATATATACTTTTGGTTAACTAGGCTTCTCTTGGGAAAAATGGCTCAAACCTGTCACTCCTGTGGCCACCCCACCCCCACCCCCCCCGAGGGCCGCTCTACCTTGGCAGTTATATTTTCCACAGAAGAGATTTCCCACCGCGCATTTGAAGCGTGGGTGGGACACACGGTTTTGGCAACTGTGGCTGTGGTAGAGAGGAGAAGGCACCCGACGAGAGGGCCTGTGTGGCCTGGCCAGGCAGCTGCCATGTCACCAACCCAGGCATCAAGCCCCAATAAGAAGCTTGTTCAGCCAATGGCTCCCTCCACAGGCAGCCAGCAGGCTGGGGCATGCAGCTAGGAGCATTTAACCTCTTCCTAAAGCCCAGACTGCCACTTGTGGGCAGCCCTCTAGCAGCCATGTTGTTTTGGCCTGACAGGGCCTTCCTGCCACAGGCCCGCTCTGCCCACAGGCTGAGGTGGCAGACCTCCCGACAGCTACCCCCAGAGTGGCATCCCCTGGTCCCCCTTGGATCACATTACCTCAGCCCCACTGTGGTGCTGGGGGACAGCAGCTGGGCAGCTGCTCATCCCCCCTTCCCAAATCAGGACACTCCCAAGTCATTTCCCTTAGGGGAAGTTCTCCCTGAACAGCAAAACTTTCCAACATGGCGTTGGGGGCAGGGGCGGGGCAGGGAAGAGTATTTCAATACTCAATACCTACTAAAGCCACAGGGTCCCGCTGGAGAAGTATTAAAAAAAAAAAAAAAGATCGAATGAACCCTTTTAAACAATCCTCCAGCCCACAGGCCAACACTTAGAGCGTTATTTTTTTTGCAAACTAAAAATAACTGTTTTGATCTGCTCTGAGCGTTTGTTCCATATCCTCAGTTTTTCACTACCACTGAACTGCCCTGGAGCCGGGCAGCCCTGAAGGAAACAGCTGCAATGCTGCCATTCCTATGAGCAGTTTTACTTGTGCTTACCGCTGGTCCAATACCTCACCTGGACGTGAACGCTCCCGTCAGCAGGACAGGACAGATCTAACTCTCACTCCATCCCCTCGTCCTGCTCTGCTTTCCCCGACAGCAGGGAGAAGGAGGGCAGGAAGGAATCCAAGACCTGCCACGCCATCATATAAAACTTCTCCACTAATTGCAGAAATTGTCATTCTTCCTCACTCAGAGGACAAGCATAATTATTTTTTTCAGAAGGGTTATCCTCTCCTCACCTCACCATCACTTCATTACCCTGTCAGCACACATGTCACCTCTTTAGCGGTGGGGAGCTGTAACTGGAATGACAGTAAAGCCAGCAAGGAAACACCAGGGGAAGCAGGGTGTCTGTCCTCTGGGCTTATCCTGAGCCTCCGGCTACCCGCCAGGAATCACGTTCCTTCACCTGGTCTGTCACTGCTGCGCCTTTGACAGATGAAACACACCACTGCTACACTGAATGCAAGGCTCTTCTGTACAGTGTAAAGGGCAGGCAGCTTTTAGAGCAATCATTACAATTGCTGGTGTAATTTCATATAATCCGACTGGAATAACATGGGCTTAATTTTTTAAAAAAACACCTTAGAAATGTCTGTTACTCTCCTATTTGCAAGGAGAGTCAACTAAAAGATAAACCTGAAACTCTGGCATATGTGGTCATCAGCCCTTTGGTACATGGGGTAAAGCGTGTCATATGAAGGGACTTGCTTCCAGCATGTGTCTCTGCCTAGCAGTTGCCACAGGAATTCGCACACATCTGAGACCGATCAGAAAAAAATTCAGTCTGAGTTTATAAACCCTAATAATCTCTGAACTGATTTAATATCTTTAGTAGTAGGCTTTCCTGTATTGCTTTTACCTTTTGGAGGTCAGGTTTTAGTTCTTAGGAGGTCAGAACTGTTCCACACGTGAAGCTACAGTCACTCACAATTTCAACGTTTTATTTCAGTTCTAGATTTACTCCCCTGGCTTTTACTAGCAGACAGATGAGGCTGTGAGCATGATGTGCCACAGCTTCCATCCTACCATCTCAGCACCTATACATCAGAATGTCATCACCCTTGGTGCTGCTACATACGCCTCCTATTTGTAAGCCTCATGGGTGGCAATAGGATCTTTTCGCTGAAGGTTTCATCCCACATAGGATATTCATCTCCCTGCCAGTGTCCAGAGTGTGATTTGGTAACTGCTTTCTTTACCCAGTAATATTTGGCACTGACTACAGAGAACTTTTTTTTTTTCTTTTAACTGAGCTGGATAATATTTATTTCAAGCATAGGTATTTAGTTGTGGCTCTCCCTACCACTTAATTTTAATTGCTCAGACCTATCTGAACCTCAGATGTCTCCTCCGTAGCTACAAGGGCACGTATCAAACTTTCTAGCACTGCCACTTTAGCAATGCCACTGTCTCTTTTTATCTTCCACAGATGCAGTGATTTTTGACTTACTCTCCAAGACAGATGCTTTATAAACTGAATCATTTTTCTCTGTTTCCAAGCCTAGGATATCTGGAAGCATCCCAGGCTTTCAAAAACATCTCTGTTTTCTTTCAGAAGCAAAGATATAGTGCATTGTGTACTTTGAATATGGTTTCATTTATGAGGCTACTGTACAAACCAGTTGCTGCAGATTTAATGACTTCTCTGTGCTACTACCTGAAATCTCCAGCTATGTAAAATTTTCTTTGACATTCTGGATGCCATTTGCTTATCTCTGAGGCATTATCGTGCTCCTGCCACTGTGTCACGTCAAGTGAGTTGTTTTCCTGATGTGTTTTTCTTCTCTTGCATAAAGCTAACAAAGTCTTGTTTGGGGATTCCCTGCTACCCAATTTGCTTTTGACTGTGAATTGTTATTTTGCTATTACAGGCCAAGTGACAAGCCCAACTTATTTTTGCTGTTCCCTGTAGCCTCAGTGCTTTCTGGCTGCAAAAATCATTCTCTCTGAGCAACTTGATTTCTTCTATCCCATTACATTTTCCCCCTACTAGTTTCATGATAATGTTTTTCTCTCCAAGGTTTTCAGGAGTCATTTGAAAAATTTTACACACAGGCTGTGCTGGTTCCATTCTTCGTTTAAACGAGTAGGTTCATTAACTTTGCACATCTTAACAGCACTTAGTTAAGTTAACATACACTTTGTTACCCTTCTCCTTTGAGAGCTTGCATCTTTCATCCTTTTTTTCCCCCTGAAGTACCACAAATTAATTCCTCATTTAAAGATCATCACGCAGGTCTGCCAAACTGCACAGCAGAGCAATCTTCTGAACTGTTTCTGCAGTTGCTTGATTACAATTGAATAAGATATGTCTTTCCATGGCCAGTCTTCTTAATTGCTGCCTTTACATATCCTCAAAAGTTGACTGCTTTTGACCTCGTATTCAGGGGAAGAAGGAATCACCCAAACAGGGTGAAAACTGACCTTCAATGCACCCTCACCCCAGCAAGCACTCTTCAGGAAGAGAATTCCACACAGTACCATGTATCCCCCAGCTCGTAGGCCCTCTCCCCGTCACAGCCCTGGGACTGTTGGAAAACTTGGAGGCAAAGAGCCATCAGTCTCCTCTGAAGACCAGCACAGGAGGTTGGGGGCAACAGGGAGACTGATCCACAGAGGAATGAAAAATTCCCAAGAACACGGTCCCTTGTAAGGTCATTTACAGATTTCATTTCTTGCTGAAAAATTAGCTGCAAGTTTTCTCAAGTTTCATCACACTTGTCACAATTGGTAGCCGATCCCTGGCTACTTCCAATACCCAAAGGTTGTCTTTAAGCTACTTTTTGCCTTCACCATTTGCAGAGCTTTGAAGAACTGTGAAAGTGTATGGTACCAACGCAGCAATCAAAAAAAAATCTGTATCTTAAATACAGAGGCATGTGGGACAGCTCATAATAGGCAAGTGTTTAATTAGGATGTCCAGTGAGGGTGGGCGTCTTTGTCTCTTGGGCAGTTGGACTAGATGATCACTGTACATCCCTTCCAACTGAAATATTCTATTCTATTCTCATTACTTAACCCAGAACTACTCACAGCTGTCCATTAGCAACTGATACTGTGTATGTGCCAGACAGAAAACACCTATTATTAGTCACTTTTCAACAGGAAGCAAGAATGGTGAGTTGCCTTAAAGGGGTGGGGGGAGTTTTATGAGCTCTGCATTTCTGCATATGCTCCCTTGATTTTGCTCTCTGATCTTTTGAACAAACCCAATGTGTGGAAAACTTGAATGGCCAAAACAGACACTGTGTATAATTTTTGTGGTCTCTCCAGCTGTCCCTTCATCCTTCACAGCAATGAAACTAGTGAAAGTGGAAAAAAAACATAGCACAGAAAGAACTTCATGAAGTAGGTGGTACACATAGTATACGTGTAACAGAACGGTGCCTTATAAAAGAAAGAGCTCTTTAATGCTTAGCAAAGCTCTAGCACTCTATTGATAGTCACGAGGTGACTATCTATAAAACATGCTATCAGTTCTGGGTTTAGGAAGATAGTGCCACTTGGTTTCTTCTGGTCTTTTTACTTGCCTTTGAGGCATAACACCTCTTCGCTTGAGAAGGGACATCCTTAAGGACTAAGGGTGGGTGTTTAGGTAAGAAAACTCATGGATTTACAACCATGTATTCCCCCAACATTTTCTCCTTCAGGCCACAACACTCCTTCACAGCATTCCTTCCCTCATCTTCACCTTGTCCCCAGATAACTAATTTTTTATCTTAGGCTTTAAAACAATCAGATCCCCTGTGTGTCTTACCAAAAAAACAAGTACAGCTGCTTTCTCAGGGAGAATTCTCTACTGAGTAACCTTTCTAATCTTACCTCAGCACCAGAAGACAACTGGAACACACAACTTAGGAACAGAGAGAGAAAAGTCAAGTGGCATGACTGCCTTCCAGCTCTCTTATACCACTAACACATTGCAAGTGAAGAAATCAACCATTCTTCACTAAACATGGGTATCCAAAAGTAACTGATTTCCTAAGCAAACAAAGGCAAAATTCAGTCTCTACATCCTCAATTAACCAAAAAATCAGGAGATTTTACCTATTTTCTTGTTTGATTTGTCTCACATGACTTTGATAACTCAAAATTGCTGTGAGGTCTGAAGGGGTCTTCGTTTCAACTGAGCATGGTCTTGGAGACTAAGCTCTGCACTCTCAAGGCAGAGTAACCATAATAACAGTCCTGGTGCTCTTGCACAATGTGCAGTGTTTTTGCCTTGGTTGAAAATCTTTTTTCAAGATTTCTTTTCAACAAAAGCTATAAAGTTATGATTTTTTCACATACTATGAAGAAGCGGCTCTCTAAACTCTAGTAATTTACTAGATTTGGCAACGCAAGTAGGAAAGCATCTTGAACCACAAGGAGGTTAGGCGATATAAATATTTTCTGCTCATCTCCACCTCATACATTAGCTTTTCTCTAAAAAGCTCTTCACTCAACAGAAAAGCATGTGCACCATCAGCAAGTTCAGTACCTCAGAGAAAACAATGCATTAAAACCAGTTTGGAATAACTGATTTTATATTCCACTATACTGCATTTTCAGAATATGAAAGATCTTAAAAAAGTTAGGGCAAGTTTGCTTTTGGTCACGTAAGCTTCCACATAAACTTCAGTAATCAAGCTTATTGCTTGACTCATTTCTGTGAAGGAGCCCTCACCCCATGGCAGGGCACAGCAGTCTTGCTTTCCCTATTGGTTTTCTAGTTATCCTGCAGAGTGGAGATTTAACACCACTTTCTCTCTCTGTCAGAGTAGCACTTAGAAAGTTCTCAAAGACTAAAAACTCAAAGGCATGCCTAAATTTCCTCACGCCCCACCCAAAACGCCCTTATGTCCACGTCTCAGCCAGCTTGCTGGTTTCTCCACACAAGGAAGACCTGTTTGTCATGCTCTAAAACACACTCCAGATTCCTCTCAAGACATGCTCCTCCCAACTCCCTTCCTGGCTCCAGCATACTGATTCCCAAGAAGGGCTGCTACAGGGTCCTGTGTCCATCCTGGATCCCAACAAGCTTCTCCACCCATCACCTACATTGTCTCCCCACCCCACTCAACAGCACCTGCTCCCAGCCTCATCTCCTCACCAACCCATTTTTGAAGGGGCCATCTGTAAGCAAACATTGTGCTTTGCACTCACTGGCTGTTAGAGAGAAAGAGCTTGCACTCAGTAATAATGAAATGGGCCACGAGGACCGAGTATTTTACACATCTGGTCATAGCAAGCTTTTTAGTCTTTGCAAAACAGAGAAAATAGTGGAATTTTAAAATATTAAACTAAGGGGACAAGTATTTTTCTCTACACTTACAGTAAAATCAACAATATGTCATACATAACTGTCCCATCGGACTGCTTTAAGCTGTTCTTGAAGTCTGGCAAACTTTATATAGACATAGCAGCCTGCAAAACCACTGCGCAATTGGGCCAAGGCCTGCCTGCAAGTTTCCTTCAGAACAGGGCTGCAATTCTAGAAGTAAGCCTTCTAGACCAAAGCCGAACAGATGTTCCAAAATAAAATTTTAAAAAAACCCAACATATTAACGCTATTATTTATTAAAACTAAAATAATCTCCAATAAGCTCAGGCAAGTATCTTGATAATGTTTGTAAATTAGAGTTCAATATTATCTGGAGATTCAGACATAGGGTTTGAATTCGGGAAAGCATTTTGCTACACCTGACATGGTCACAAGCATCTCAGCAAACTCCTTGTCATTTTTTTTTTTTTTTTTTATCAGGTGCAACATTAACACAGCCACAGTCACTGTTAAAACTGAAATGGATAAGGAGAGAAATGCCATTTAAAAGGAAACTAAGCCAGGGCATTTTACTGCAATAAGACCAAGCCTGATTTCTGTATATGTTTTCCCTACGCCTGTTCCCTGCCCAGGGCACGCCTCATGTTGCACTTGGCCAAGTGCAATGCAACCTCTGTGCGCAGCACGGAGAAGACCCTGAAAGTGCCAGCAAGAGGCCTAGGTGAAGGTACCCAGCCAGGGAAAGCATTCAGGAAAATCTGAAAACAACGATGTTTAGCAATAGCCCACGTCCATGCTTGTCTTTCAGGCATTATTGTGACTTTTACTCAGACAACAGGAAAACCTTGCAAATACTGACTGGAAGAAACCCTCAGGAAAACCCTTTGGCTTCTCATATGCCAAAAAAAGTACCCGCACAGCTCTGTGGCCCCCAGGGGGGATGGGGCTGAACTCTTCGCTTGTGGCTTCAAGCAGGGGCCGTTCCTTGGTCTAGTTCACAGCATTTACTGTCAGGCTCACCTCCAACACTCACCTAAGACAAAAATCTCAATGTTCAGTGTTTCCACACCGAGGCTGTGTCCCTGGAAAGAGTCGTAACAGAGAAGCACATCTTTGCAGCCCTGTGCAGATGCTGCACCCCATTCCCCAGCGAGGGCTCCACGGCAAGGTTCAAGCCCTCCTATGGGGTATTCATACATGAGGCAAAAAACTTTCCTGGCCCGTTTCAGTTTCTAGTCAGTGGTTTTCTGAAGGAAAAGGAGCGCTGTTAAAGTCTGCATCGGCTGTGAAGCTTGAGCCATGCTGCGTGTGCATACGCGCACACACACACACAGGGGAACATATGTGGTAGCTGCAGGATTTTAAAAGTGATTTTCTCATGCTTTTACATGATGTCCACTTAAATCTGAGAGCTGGTCTTAGATTCACTCTAAACACTGGTACATATGTCACTTGCATGCCAATTTTTTTTTTTTAATAAATTATGAGTGAAAGAGTAAAGGCTTTTCAGTGAGTAATAAAAAGAACATATTTTTTCATTTATGCAGGTGCAATTTGTTTCTGTTTAACAGGACACTGCTTGAGTTGAAGTAAAAGCATGAAATGTCACTCCAGCAAAGTCTTCAATACTTTTCAGTCATGACTTAAAATCACTAGTGAAAGGTAAATTTGGCTTTACCACTGTGTTAAAAAAAAAAAAATTCAAAACCTTTCTAAAACTATCATTTCCTCAAAAAAAAGAGAAAATATATTTGTTTTTAAGCAAGCAACACTGAAACATTTAATCAGATGCCATTTTCAATAATATAATCATATGCAGAAGCTTCCAGGCCTGGCAGTTATTTGGACAGCTGTCAATCAAAATGTCTCACAGCTACCCTACCGTGTCAGCCATCAGCTAACCCACACTTTCCCAGGGACGTCTTAGCATGGCATCTTTGTTCTGTTTTCAGATAAACAGATCCAATTTCTCAACAAACAGACTGCTACAGTCCTTTTGATAACAATGTAATAATTCAAAACAAATGATTCTAGGCTTTGATGATAGCACTTTTATGGGTCATGAAGAAATCCTCCCACCAACATCTGTTTGATTTTATCTACTTGAACTTTATCCTCCAGTTGAAGATTTATAAGCTGAAATCATCTCAGCCTATTAAAGTCAGACTAATGTTAAAGCACTAACACAGAGAATGAAAGTGCATTTCGCAGTCATCCACCTTTTGAAATCCTGCCGTGAGGAAAAGATATCAAAAGTTCGAGAGATGTATGTTTAAATATGCTGGAAGTCTACATTCTGCACAGAGCCCTGGATGACTGAGAGATTAAGGAATCCAAGTGTTGCCCTACAGTGGGGGCAAGTTATTTACAGAACCATTATTTAGAAAGACAACATGAAAAATACAGATGTTGTTTACATTGAAAGACTGTTTTCTTAGCAAAAACCACTATGTGTGATGGAAATTCACTCCAGATTTGTCCCCCCCTCCTCTCTCTTAATTTCCGCATACACTGTAAATAAAAAGCATGACAGCAGACTTATTAGAGTCACTTGTTACTTATTAACTTGATGGCAAAATTTAGTCAGGGTGCTTTTTAAATTAAAAAAAAAAAAAAAGCAACAATTTTCATGAAGAGCCTGATAAAACATGCCAAGAGAAAGTTTCACATACTTGCTACCTGAAAACATTTTTCTACGAAGGCCAGAAAAAAGAGAAAACATTTGGTGGTGTCCCGGTTGCAGAACTTTTCCAAGAAAGAACTACTCTTTGGGTGAGTGCTGACACCCACAAACTGTTGTGATTTAGCAGTTGTTTTCTGGAATATTCCTTTGGAACAGACTTGCTCAGTGCACTCCAGAGGAGGCTTTCTTTTAACCTACAAATACAGTGCCAATTAAAATATGTAGTATATCGTAGAGCATAAATGCACACTTAAAGCTTTGTACTAGTAACACAAATATGCATCTCAGCTATTTGCAAGAGGAAAAAACTGTACTGCTACACCTTGTGTAACACCACTTGGAAGAGAAATATGAACACATTAGTTTTCAGAGGTGTGTGCCTCAAGAAGCTTAACCTTGTGTCTTCAAACGTATTTATATATTTACACACCCCTGCACTACTGTCAGACCATCTTTGTATGAAACAAGTCAAACTTACTTTACACAGGCTAAAACTATTTTACTACAGTAGGACGAGATGACCCTATAGATTAGAGGATGCCCTTATCATCGCTAATGTATACAGCACAACTGGAAACTGCACTAGCTCAGTCCTAAATAAACTGCTTGGCAAGACCACTTCTCCACTGGTCTGAAGCACCGAGACGTGCACGCAGACTGAACTGCATTTCATGCAAAGAAAAAGAAAATCTGCTTAAACAGTAAGAGCCCAGAAGCTCCAACACCAAGTTTACCAAGCCATAGTGAGAAGAGCAAGGAAAAAGGCAGAACAGCATCAAAAAGGAGGCGAATGGCGTCCCTGGGAGAAGCCGAGCGTGCCCCAGGAGAGGATGCTTCACCTCCCACGGCCAGCATGTCCCAGGTGGGGACCTCGGCCGTGCGCTCTGGGTGGGGGTCAACTCAAGCTCGCTGCAACAGGGTTTGATTTCTCAGACACCTCCTGTCCCGGCCCCTTCCTCTTCCCCCAGTACCGAGAGGGGCAGAGAAGTTGCCGCTGCCGGCAGGGAGATGCACGCCACAGCCTTCCCACCCAAGGCAGTGGCTCCCTGATGCTGCTGGAATAAGCAGTGGAGAGGCGATGGTCTGCCCGCTTCAGGGATGGTCTGCCCGCTTCAGGGATTTCTCCAGGCAGTCATTTTTGTGAACCAGGAGACATTTCCTTTCTGAACAGGCAACAGTCAGAGTTTTGCTTTGGGGATTTCTTTTTTTTTTTTTTTTTTTTTTGGGGGGGGGGAAGGGGTGTAAGGAGGAGGCAGAGGGATTGTTCTTTTTCTAACAGGAGGAGCAGCTCAGACAGGCATGCTTAAAGCTGAGTGGCAACATAAAGAAGCATAACAAGAAGAAGAGGGAGACCAAAAATCCTGCATACCTTCCCTTTGACTCTGTCTGTTGTATGACATTTACCAGATGAGTATATGTAAAGTACTCTGTAATTAAGTTCATCTGATCATAATAACTTTAAGAAAACTTCAAAAACTATGTCAAAACTCAGAAGCCAGAATAATTTGTATTTATTCTAAGTAGATGAGCATGTTGCTCGAGCGTAAATTACACTTTTGTTTAGTATGAATTAAGCCAAATGATTCGGTAGGGTCATGGAACAGCATTTCAGATGTTACCTACCCTTTGCTTTACTGTGTGGAGACCCTCCCCACTTCCAGCACACAGAGTGTGCCCATCTCCCTGGGCTGCTCCTGCCTGTGCCTGCTCCTGCAGTGCCAGCTGGACCCACTGCCTGACAGAGGAAGAAATGCAAAGAAGTTGAAAGCCCTGCGGGACATAATGACAGGTGAAAATACCAAACTCCATTTGAACTTGAGCTCTCTTCAGGCATTTCATAGCTCCCGTCTCACACAGGAACCAAATTCTGCAAGTACATCATTGCCACAGCTTTGCTGTATCGTACATGTACGCTATGGCTGCTGCACTGCTAATGAGAAACCCGCCCCCACCCCATATTCAGCGTGGAAGAAAAGGAAGTTTATTGGGGAAAATAAATTTACACACCAGTGTTTCTCAGCAGTATAAAAATATCAAACTATAAAAGCTGTACACTAATCTCACCAGAGAGAGAACTAAAATTAAAAAAAAAAAAAAAAAGGAACAAAAGCATCCATCAATGCACGTGCAGGATTGATATTCCTCCTTTTGAAATCTCTAAATTAAATTGCGCGTGTGTGTTTCTCCTTTTTTTTTCTTTCTTTTCTTTTTTTTTTTAAACCTGTATAATTGGGGACTTATTGTTAAATACCAAAATTTTAAAATACCCTTGAGAAGCACTGTTGTGGAAGAACAGCTACAGCCTGCACCCTGCACACGAAGTGAGATTCGTTGTGCTTAGCCAACTAGTCCGAATGAAACACTCATGGAAAAAGCAGATCTACACATCTCCATTTTCTCCCTCCATTAAACAGATTTTCTGAATAAATACCATGTGTTAGCTAAAAAGCAAGATAATCAGAGTTTAATGCTGGAATAGTTATGTAGCAACTTAGCTGCCTTACACTGTATTTTTGGCAAACGGGAGAGTCAAAGAAACAAGGGTGCACAAGTTTTCCTCAAAGCAGCAGGCACACGTGTAGGATGGCAGCGGCAGCACCACCAGCCGTACCCCAGCGGTGCCAAGCGCTGCTCTTTGAGGATGCTGTCTCCCCTCGGCTGACTTGACATGTAAATGCCTCTGTCTCTCACTGTCCTGGATCCGTAAAATAGAGACAGTGCTGCTTTCCTGTCTCAACAGATCACCCCGAAATCTGCAGATTAATTGTTCCTTATTAAAGGGGAGGTGCTGCTAGTAGGCAGTGTGGAAGATGCATGAATGCTTTATTTGTTTTTATATTTTGTATTTGAAATACAGCATGTCTTGAGAAGCACAGTTTGCCAGTGAGCATAAAAATACCATTAAGATGTTCAGATTGTCATATCCAAAATCTGAAACCGAATCTATCATCAGCTGTGCTAGCAATATGTTTTCTGCCAAGTTGCCACGGGTAACAGAAATGCATGATGACAGCAATAAATAACTTTAATGACTGCTGATAATATCATGAAAAGAGCTCTGTGATACACTGACATCATTTAGAGGTTTACTAGCCATTATTAAGTGTTGTATCATGCCTCAGCTTGTCAGCTAATCATAGCAAATCACTTGTGTATACACATATTTTTATGCCTCTACATGTATATGTAAAACTAAATATTATAAACTATATACTACATAGTTTATTCAACTTATTTTCACTTAAGCTAACTTAAGATAGAAGCATGCCAGTTACACACCAGTGGATGTACCTTTGGATTCTGTACAAACAAAATGCCTTTTCAAACAAAACTGATTACTATTCTCACAGTCTCTGTCTAATCAAGGGATGGTGTGATCTAGCACCATGCACCAGAGCCTATTTATCACATGTATTTGTCATTTTTTAATTCTTTTTTATTTAGCTTCCCTGGAAGTTTGTAACATCATCATCCCTACAAATAAGCCTTGCTGGGAACACCAGGAATAGGATGACAAGACATTTTCACAAATACCTGCAGTTAGAAAAGTTTCATAATGAAATCTCCTTGAAATTAAATAATTCAGGGTTGGCTGACCTCACTATTACCTTTTAAGTTAGAAAATACTGAATGCTTTATATTATATCTTGACATGTCTTCCTCCCCACCCCCATAGGACTACTGCTACCACAAAAAAAGCAAAAACTTTGAGCTAATATAGCTAATGCAACATAGCCCTAAAACACAGACATTATCAAAACAAGTTTAGACACCACATATTCTTCTCATACACGTTTTAATTTCCTTAAGGAATAAAATACTTTTGCATTTTTTGCATTGGTTGTATTAAAACATCCCTTAAAGAGGGGAAAGAACACTATTTGCAGATGTGACATTCTCATATTTGTGATCCACATTGAAGTAAATGTATTCTTAAATTGTAAAAATAAGAGTTTAAAACCCTGTTTTAAATCATGTACAGCTGTCAGAAATACAAATATGACAAGATCCTTTTAAGAAATGACATTTAGCGATACCTATGGACATGGAAGGACTTCGGGAAGATGACATAAAGGCTTGCAGATGCACAACAGATCAGGCACTTACATCTGCCTGCTTAACTCACATGTCACCCTTTTCCATCCACCATACGATATGCATATCAACGTGATTACGTGAAGCTGGGTTATACATCATAAAATACATTTGCCTGTCAAAAAGCTACAGATACTTTTCTTTCTCCTCCTTCAGCAACCATTCCATGTGGGTTACATATCCAACAACGTTTAGATACAAGCAAGGGGTTTGTCTTCTAGCAACTTCCAGTTCTGAAGTGTCATTATGATTAAGATTGGTATGTTACAAGCATACTTCAAGCTACGATTATTAATTGTATGTAGTTTAGGAGACAATATTTGTCACCTGCATAAACTCAGGAAGAAAGTTTAATGCAACTAATAACCATTCATGAGCCTAACCTGAATGTGGAGGCACACCACAATGCATTAACTTTTACTCTTTTTTTTTGTTTAACCCTTTAAGTGGCCTGCAGAAATGTGGCATAGAAATTTTAACAAAGGTGTAGAAATAGACATTTTTTGCATTGTACTGTATGCAAGTTGCTGCACCCATATAGCAAAAACCAAATACCCCAAAAAGGCCAGGTTTAGTTCCCAACGAATCCCAAGGATGACATGGTTTATGACAGGGTGGTCAGTGGTCCCAAGGAAAGTGAAACAAAAAGTAAAAGAAATGAAAAAAATCATTATAGCTAATTATGTTGTCTCAATAACAAGTATCTATTAAAAGAACCTGAGCCTCCATGCCTTTTCTGATAAAGCTTCTAGTACATGACGAAAGGATTTACATCTACCGAGATCCATTTCTGCACCTCTTCTCAAGGGTCATTTAATGTAGAGGAAGTAAAGCTTGTGGGGCCTCATTTGGCACTTCTCAGGCTGAGGAGCTCCAGCCAAATTAAATGAAAACTGAGTTCATTAATAAGCAGCATCCCTGCTAAGAAATCTGAATGAGTCTGGTCTTGTAAAGCCCATTTTTTAGTGGTGAGACTTTCTTTTCCCTCAGATTAAAGTGTTTGTGGAGTCATAAGATGCCTCCAATTCTCAAACAAACCATAACCTCCTAAGTGCCACCTCTGCCCTCCTTGTTTCAAAGGGCTATGAATTCACGCAAGCAGCAGCACACAGAAATTGGTTCGCGTTGGCAAACAGCGTGACAACTGCAACACAAACCCAAGAGGGGAAAATGAACAACCCTTCAGTCATCCCAATCATTGGAGCCATGTGGGCATTTAACATGCTGTGGGTTCCTTGGGCCTTGGAGAACATAAATTAGTGCAATAAGTGATACAATTAATGAATTTCAACAGTCAGATATAAGCACAAGTAACGTATCCGGGAATAAATCAGGCAGTCGTTAACAAAGAAACCCTGTTGCTTTGGGCTACGCTGAATTCCCAGGCTCTCCTTGGATCCACTCACTAAACGAAATCACTTTCCAGACAGAAACTGTAAACACACAGGGATAAAATTTCCTCTCAGATTCCTTTTATTCAATGCACCTGTTTCCCAGGCCTACCTTGCACCTCTCCCCAGAGATCTCCTATTTCCAGGACCAGAGGGAATAATTTTCTCCCTGTCTGGCTTCACACAATGTCTCCCAACTCTAGATTCTGCTCAAGCAAGGAAAGGATTTGTCTGTCTAAACACCTGACCCTGAGCATCTGCAATTTCAGGCATCTCATCTCCCTCCTAAAGGTTGAATGAGGTCTCTTCCAAAATCTATTGCAATAATTTAGCATGAGTGAATGAAGAAGTCTGTGCCATACAACTCATGCCAGGTGATTCCACCAGGAGTGCAAAAAGTTCCAAGTATACTAACACATAAAGAAAAAAAATGCACATAAATAATCTGTAAATCAGGTCATTTTGGTAACTACTATCTACAGCTTCATTATCTAAACCAATCCATTTTAAGACCAGTTGTCTTCAATGTATATAACTGCCCTGCAGATAAAAATTTTCTCTGCTTAGCAGTAGAGTGCTTGGCCCAGCTTACAAAGGGTGAAAAAAATTACCAAAGCAACAAGAAAAGCCTATTGCTTTTTAAAAATCATTATGAGTGCAAACAGACAAATGTAGGGCAGAAACCCATTTTGAAAAAAGAATTAAGTCAAGACACTGCTTTGGAAATGGATTACTCTCCTGCCAATTTTATGTCAAAGCCATAACATTTTGGGTAAGAGCCCAAAACATTAGGAAAGCAACTTATCAAAGCTTGGACTTTGACCATCTGGTTTCCTTTGTTTGAAAACTTAGAGCTTTGGTAAAACAGGATTGTGAATGATCAGCATGGATTTTACACCATTGTAAGACAACCAGATATGGTTAAAAGAATCTGAGTCCATTTGTGCTCAGCTCTGAAGGGATTTCCCTAAAATTACATCATTTTCCTTTCCTGTCAGGTGTGTTAGCAAGCCAGAGAACAGGGTAAAGCAAAGTACAAAAAGGTGATGGAAGGGAGAATTCTCAGTTGCTGCAGCGAAGAAGACATATATATTTCTTAAATACTTAGATCAGCCCATTACAGAAAATCCTGCTCCCTAGCCTTCCTGGAAACTCAATCAGAAAGGAGACCAGAGAGTGGTACATCCATAAAACTTCAAAGCACTAAAATCTATCACAAACTGACCCAAATAAAGTGGTCTGAAGTTTTGCATCTGGTTAAATCAAAATCCCCGAGAGACCCTGATTTCCTCTTTGGATTTAAGGGCAGAGAATTGCAGCTCTTTGCCACTTCTTTCCACCCCCTGGCACTTGTGGGAAGGTGGCAGCTGGTAGCTGCCCTGCCCGAGGCTGGGCTGGGGGTGACGGTGGGGCACGGAGGGTCTGCGTGAGCCCCTCCGCTTCACACTCGGAGCCGTAAGGGACAAGGTGCGCTGGGCCCACGCACGGGCAGCTTTCTTCCCCATAACACCCATTTCAGAAGCCTTCACGCAGAAACTACAAGGGCCTTTTCGGGAGACTCCCTCAGGTGCGCACAGCATACGAAGGGGTGAAAACAACCCATACTGCTTCCCACCGCGTGGGAGGAAAGCTGCTCGCTGCTGGACCCTGAAAAGCAGTCAGGAGGCTTTCTCAGGGTGATGGCCAGCGGGGTTACCTGAGGATGGCGCGTACATGAGCTTTCAACCACACTGGTACAGATTCCAGACCTAAATATAGGTCCGGGGTCTTGCCAGCTTAGCTCAGTAACCTGAAGCCCGAGGGGCAGCTCCTATGGCCAGCACCCTTCCTGCTGCTCGCTGGCATGTGTGCCACAGCTACTTATACGGGCCCTGTTGCTGGGGTCTCCCAGCCCAGCACCCTCCTGACGGCTGGTGACGCTCTCACAACACCTTCCCTGCATCCAGTGTGCAGGTGGAGAGCTGGAGCAGAAGTTGCCTTGCCTGGTGGCTTGTCCCCTAGGGACATGTCTCACTCAGCTGGTACGTTGCAGAGCTGTCTTCAGGCTGCTTCAACCTTAACCTGTTCCTCTGCCAGGGAGAACACAGAAGCACAAACCCCTGATCCACATCACCCTGGGCTAGCAGTCTCCTATTCACATCTCCACACCTCAAAATTTGCTCTGAAATTTGCTATAGAAAGCCCAAATTTTTCATGAATCTTCTCAGTGAAGACTGGATTCTCACTGTTAGGTAAGGGACAGAAATCTCGTGAAGAATTAAAGCTGTCAAGAACAAACAAGACAGTGCACAGCAAAGATTTCTCCTTCAGTTTCAAGGAGAGATTCCCAAAGCATGAACGTGCCTCACTTATTCTGGGAATGCTTCACTAGGTGGGGGCCAGGTGTTGGCCGTCACTACATCTTCTCTCCCCTGTCTCCTAGGCACAGACACTGCTCTCTTTTTGTAGCAAAAACTCAGATATTTGTGGTGTAGATAAAATAGTCAAGCTAGGACTAAAAATTAGGAAATTAACCTGGGGGGAAAAAAAAAACCACAGATGACTAGGGAAAATAAGTATACAAGAGAATAAAGAAGAGGGAGGAAATTAAAGTGTGTGAGCACAGTGAAAGTCAATAAATCAGCTCTAGACAATAATGTGCCGTAAGCAGAGGCTCACAGCAAGGACTGAAGACAACTCTGATCTTTAGTAAGTTGACAGGCCCCAGGACAGCCCAGCTTTTGAAACGCTCCATAAGTCGTCTATTCAAGAGTCTGATAAAGACCAAACTGAGCCCTTCCACATTCATCGCATGCAACTCTGCATACTTTGCTTTTTCTGAATCTTGACACTTTTGGTGATAGCAGTCTGGAGTATTAACTGGTCCTTATCCAGGACTTCTCCTAGTTCTGTTGCAAAACATCCCCTTGCTTAACACATGGTTTCCTCAGGTACTCCCTGCCATGAGCTGGTTTCCCCAGCTATCAAACACCTCTCTGCAAAAACAAAAGCAACGCGAGAAGACTACCACTCTCCAGAATACCACCAAGGCTCTCTAAGATGAACTGATTTTTAGAGCCTCACTAAAATACTACACAAAATTGAGGTCAAGACGCATCATCTCTCCTCTGTCTTCTACAGACCCCTTTCCAGGCTACTCAGTTGAGCTCGTTACCTCAATTCTAGAGGATAACAGCTATGGCTGTCAGAAATTGTATTTGGTTTGACAAGAGACGGGGGGATCAACAAAACTGTCTGCTGATAACAACATTCAAATACTTTAGCACCATAGACTTGTTTATCCATAGAGTAACATATTTGCAATTATAAAAATGCATGACAATGTTTCACCAAATTAACAAGACTACATCTGTCCATCTTCTACAGCAATCAGTAACACAGATAAAGAGAGATGAGAAAGGTAAGAAAAGCAGCGTGGTGAACTGAATTTATCTATGTATATTACCTTTTGAAAAGGAAAAGAAACTTTATACCACAGGTCTCAATATCTTTGATGAACTACTCCCAGTACTGCCTTAGGAAGGATACTAGAGAAGCATATTATTCTGCATAGGTGAATTGCTTCTCTGCACATTTTCCTTAAGATTCTGGAGCTCTTGGATTATGTTTTGTAAATCAGTTAGCTTCCTAGCCAGAGATTAAGGTAAATTCTGCTAAGGACTAAAAGTTGACTTAGAGCATTAAGAAGGATTAATGTTTAGCTGTGGTGAAGCTGAAGTACTAGGTTAGCATGTTTACGCAGTGCCGTAGATCACAATTAATCCAAAATTAGTATAAAAGATCAACAGCAACTGCTCTTGCATGCCAGTTTGGCTTAGTCCTAAAATCAAGACTTACTTTGGGGGCAATCTGTGCGCAAAGTTGCCACGCATCTGCCCTAATAGCTTTAAAGCTTCCAGAGGACTCCATGCATTTTAAATGTTTAGCTTCTTTGCCCTCTGCTTTGAGAAAATAAATGTAGAAGTCAGTACTCGAGACACTTCTGCTTTCTATCTGTGTCACAGATCCATCAGAATAGATTGGTGCTAGCAACGAACAAAAGCAAATACAATTTCCTGTCTTACAAAGAAAAGGTGCTTAAAATATGTGCTTTCGTTCATCACTGAGGATTAATAAAAATAACAGGGATCTTCTGGCAGAAAATATTCATGCCGTATAACAAAAAAGATAGTAAGAGTACACATAGAGGTCCAGATATATTCATATAGGCGCAAGCATATATAGTTTTGAAAAATATAACTATATCTGTCTGTTCTATAAGTATAGAAAGTGTATCTATAGTAATACATTTAAAGATACCAAAAGATTATTTTAAATTACATGTAACAACATGGTTTAAGACAGCTAGGAAAGGGGGGGTTCCTCTCTACTTCCAAGTCAGTTTAAACAATGATATCGAGCTCTCTCCAAAACCAGCAACATCTCTGTGGTCTTCAAAAGAGGAGCTGTGCTGCAGCATGCTGAGCGTAACCCAGATCAGGCTCCTGGTACATCCCAGTTCAAGCCGGGCACAGGGTTGACCCATCCCAGCCCCCTGCCCTTACAGATCTGCCCTGCTTAGCCTCAGGAAAGCAGGGCTGGGAAGGCCAGGAAGCGAGCCCATGGCTCCAGCACAGGGGACTACCACACCTTTGGGGCCATTCAGAAAAGAACAACATATGTTAGCAGGGGCTTAAAGGCAACACACGTAAGGAGGCAGACTGCGTTTGGAGGCAACCATCATTGGACATGATGGTTCTACAGGTATGGAGCCAGCATGTCCAGCTGCAGGGCATTGATTGCCCTTAAAGCAGAAAGCAGGTGCCAATTTAAGAGATTTAACTAACCTGCAGTATGTGAAATTAAATAGGTGAAAGTTAAAACAAGCCCATTGTGTAGAACAGAAGCCCTGCTCTATGAGTTGGATTATAAAAGCCTCAAGTTTTTGTTGGGGGGGTCCACTGTGGGTGGTTGGGTTCTTTTTGTGGTTTATTTATTTATTCTTTTTGTACAGAGCCTTTTTACCCTTGACCAGAAATACATGTTTTCACTTACAGCGTTGTATTACTTTAGTATATTAGTACAATTGGTACTAATTCCAAAGCTCATTGCTGAACTTGGTTACTAGTTATGATCTTTTCAGCTTTATTTCTATACTAACGCAAAACCAGAAATGGCCATTCTGAGCATCTATTTCATTACATTAAAATACATTGAAACCAGAGGAAAAAGAGTGGTGCACTGTTGTATCAGGAAAGACACCCCATACTCATCCCAACAACACAAAGCTGCTGATGTCAAACCAAATGAGTTGAGAAATTTAAATCCAGTTGCTGTGTGCATTTCACAGCTGTGAAACATTCTTGATGGGGTGTGCCCAGCAGTGAAGGCTATTTGCAGAGCTGTTTGCTAAGCAATTTTTTCAGTTACCAGGTCCTAGACTTACAACACAACCCATTGCTTCCAGTGGCAACAGCATACTGAGAGATGGTAACATCAGTGCCTATCCCTAGTTAACTGCATTCAAGCTGTGATGATGATGACATTTGTGAAACTTGATTAAACATCTCTTTAATCCCATTTTTTATTTTAGAAACACACATGCAAACAATTTCAGATCCAAGTCTTAAGGGAAACTCTAAGCTGATGCGATGTGGCCTCTTGCAAGAAACTTGAAAAATCCCTTCCTGAGTCCTGTCTCCAAGAGACACAGAGGGCTTCCTGTTTATGTGACAATTCATGCCCACAAGCTACATTTAAAAAGAGAAAGGGGGGGGGGGGGGGGGGGGGGAGGAAGAAAAAAAGATGGATGCAAGCATAACCCAGGCACGTTCACTAAAAATTCAGACCAGCTCACTATGGGCTTATGCTGGATTCTTCTTTTTGATTCTCACGGAGTTTTCTTTACAAAAAAGAAATACCCATCCTCTACCCCTGAGGAGGATGCGACTCACCACACTCACTCAGGCCTTCTCCAACTTTTCTCTTGTGCACATGTGGAGAGGTCCTGCTGGCTGATTTTCACGTGATGACCCCATTCGTGTTCTGCTCTACCCTCAGCCTTAAATGAACAGGAGGAACTGCCAAAATACACTTGCACACCAAACACACAGGTTAAGAAGAACAACTTCAGGTTTCATTTTTGTACCAGGAAAGCTCAGCTCAGATACATCATCTGGTTTTCAAAGAGGTCCTGCTTTACCCAATTTTACAGCTGGGTGAGTGAGGCAAGTGGAGGTCAGGACACTTGCCTAAGGTCACACAAACAGCTGAGTTGCGTTTGGAGTACCCACCATCCCCCTGGATCACAAGCCTTTACACCATGAACAACACTACATGCTTATGGTGTCCTTAGCTTCAGGAGCTACAAGTTTCCTGAGCAAAGGTAGGTTATTCAACAGGCCTGAAAAGCCTTGTAAAGCTCTTATAAACAGAGGTCACAAGCAAAATAAATCTGGTGTACGAGCTGCTTTGCAGGAAGCATTGCTGTCTTTGCCAAAGGTGCTTCCTTAGACAAAACGAGGCAGATGTGTGCACATTTATCAGCTCCGCCCTGCATGGTCCTAAGGCCTCCAAGCAAGGAGCTCAGATTTTCAGCACCTGCTGGACTAAGTAAAATAAAACCACACCTGAGGTGAAGTGGACCCATCTAGATATTAACTAGCCTGCATCTTTGAAGCATACAGTTTTCTTGGTAATAAAACACAGCCCTCATCTAAAAATATGAGGTCTTCATTTCAAATGTTGTTCACTTGCTTTGTTTTACTGTAGCAGAGTTACACATCCTGATTAAAAGAAAACTACTGTTTTGTGGTTGAAAAAGTAAACATGCTTTTCTGCAGATCAAAGCCATAACGGCAGAACACACAGTGGAGCACGCCAGCTCAAAAAAGAAAGGGTTACTAACCTCTGCTTTCAAGTATGAATGATTGATATGCAAATATGGTTTATGGTAATGCTCGTGAATGTCTGCTTTTCTGGCAGCTCAGCACTCCCGCATGCATTACAGATCAGGGTTGTGTGAGCAGGCTTCGGGGGCACATGTGCACATTCAGAGACGCAGTTTGCTATGGAAGCCTTCCAGAAAGCCAATCGCTGCTTTGCACCATTAAACTAAACATATATTTTAAACTCCTCAGAATCAACAGAAGCAAATAGTATATCAAATGCCTTTGGTCCTATGCAGCAAGGGTATTGCCAAACCCCAAGCATTCAGGATAAATCATGAGTGGGAACCTCAGATCATGAAAGAGACCTTTAAAGAAATCACAAGGTAGGAGCAAAACTTGGTCTCTTCTACAGTAGCTTTTGAAAGCCCAGTTTTGAAAAGATTAATTAACTCACATTTTAACCTTTTTCTGAAACACTAAGCTCTAGCACATGCCTTTTTACACATGAAAGCTGTGACTCAACCCTTGCCACTTGCCTCCAAGAGCTGAGCTTTTACTGAAAAAACACACAAAACAGCTCAAATTTTCAATAAGATTGTGAACAAGCAGTGGAAAAGTTTCACGGGCAACCATCCGCAGCCCACTCCTCTGAAGCCTGCAATAAAACCTAAAATCCAGCTAGTCAAAACACGTTAAGAAACTCCAGCTTTCCCAACAAGCAAGCATGCAAACACTATCCTTAATTTCCTAAGTATTTACCTCCTCCAGTAAGTGCTCTGCAATGCAGCAGAGCGAACCCGACTGTTTCCCATTAGGCAACTGTGTGCCGCAGCTTTCCCGCACACACACTCGCAGCCATAACTTACCACTAGCATTTCTGCACACGCAATTTCACCAGCAACAGCCCGGGTGGGGTGGGAGTGGTGGAAATCAAGCCATGAAACCTTAAAACTGATTACAGTACCTGCAAGCTCCAAGGCAGCACTCGCAGTAGAGGCTTCCCTGAGGCGGAGAGCCCTGCACCACAGCACCCTGCTCTCCATGGCCCAGCTGTGGACCTGGCCCCAATATCCAGATTTAAAGAGACAGAAGATTGAAACTAAAACCCACCGGCTTTTATCCAGGTTGTTGTATAAAAAACCACTTTTTTTTAAGGACTATCTTTAAACAGAATCAGCCAATAAAGTATCGCATATGTGCGCCTTGGTGTCTCCCTAGCCAACTGCAAGACAACAAAAAAGTAGCAAATCACAAGTATATATCACAAGTCCTAATGACTTGAACATGTGTTTGGAGCAAATGTAAATATTCCACTCTCCGAATGAGCAAAGCTCTTAAGCGTAGGCTTAATTTTATCTCTCCTCAATAAATCATTTGCAAGCATGTACCTAAATATAAGCCCTCATTTTACTCCCATTAATACTAATAGGACTTAAACATGTGCTTAAAATTAAACATGTACTTACGTGCTTTGCTGAACCTGGCCAGGAGACACCATGATTGTGTGACTGGTAAAATCTCTAAGACAGATGACTTATTGGACCCTGTACACATTTTGTACAGTTCACAGAGTGAGACGAGTAAAATCAGAGCATCTGAGCCATTTGGGGTGGATAGACCCATGGCAGGAGATTTTACCTTTTACTTTTTCTACTGCAACAAAGACAAATACAGATGCCGTACAGTGAAGCTACACAAAAACATAGCAGATTTGCCAAGGTCAGGCAAATAGGTGTTTCTGCAGCTGTTTCTAGCTGAGGCTGATGTGTGTGCAGGGCAAACAGTGCCTGGAAGCTCGCTGCTAGTGCTCGGCTTTGGCTGATATGTTGCCTGCCGCTCCTCAAAGTCAGGCCACGGCGAGGCTGACTCGTCATGGAAGCTGGAGCCTGCCCACAACTCCTCTTTCTGCTGTCCCTGTCACTGCCCACCTCTGCCTGGCCCCTGCTCTTACCAGGAGACAGCCCACAGCAGACCGGGAAGTCTCAGGGGAAACTAGGCTGCTCAGAAGTCCCAGTGACCTCTGGGAAGAGGCCGGGGGCTGCCCCATGCTGGACACAGCTAGTTCCAGTGTAGATGAGAGGTGTCTTTGTGTCCCGCTGTCCAACTCTGTATCCAACTCTATTTTAATTGGCAATAATTTTCCCCATATCAAGTCTGTTTTGCACGATGGTAATTGCTAAGTGACCTGCTGTGCTGGTTTTGGCTGGGGTAGAGTTAATTTTCTTCACAGTAGCCAGTACGGCGCTATGTTTTGGATTTGTGCTGAAAACAGTGTTGATGATGCCGAGATGTTTTCGTTCCTGCCGAGCAGTGCTCACACAGAGCCGAGGCCTTTTCTGCTCCTCACCCCACCCCACCAGCGAGGAGGCTGGGGGGCACAAGAAGTTGGGAGGGGACACAGCCGGGACAGCTGACCCCAACTGACCCAAGGGGTATCCCAGACCGTATGGCGTCATGCTCAGCATATTAAGCTGGGGGAAGAAGGAGGAAGGAGGGGACATTCAGAGTGATGGCGTTTGTCTTCCCATGTAACCATTACAGGCGATGGAGCCCTGCTTTCCTGGAGATGGCTGAACACCTGCCTGCCCATGGGAAGTGGTGAATGAATTCCTTGGTTTGCTTTGCTTGTGTACATGGCTTTTGCTTTACCTATTAAACAGTCTTCACCTCAAGCCATGAGTTTTCTCGCTTTTACTCTTCCAATTCTCTCCCCCATCCCACCAGGGGAGAGTGAGCGAGAGGCTGTGTGGTGCTTAGTTGCCAGCTGGGATTAAACCAGGACACCTCCCTGTCTTATCTCAACCCATGAGCTTTCCCATCTTATTTTCTACATTGTCCTGTTGAGAAAGGGGACTGAGAGAGCAGCTGGGTGGGCATCTGACAGCCAGCCAAGGTCAACCTACCACAGAGCCTGAGATCCCAAAGTGTCAAGCTGGTCCATTTTGGTCAGAATCATCTTTTTTTTCTTTAAAAGTGAGATGAAAGGAGTAATTCATACATATGTAAACATACATATACACATAGCCTATAGAACGTGTATATTGCATTAATGTCAAAGAGCACAATAAAACACCTTCTATTCATTGTTACATCTTTCAGGACTATAAGATGATTTTTTATGAAAGAAAATGCTCCGTCATTTTGCAAATTATTTCTTTTCTTTACAAAATACAGATTATCAAAGAACAAAGACAAAATTGGGAACTAAAAACACATGACTTAAAAAAACCAGCAAAATTAATAGTTATATGTTAACCTCAGACCTTCTTCCCCCCAAAGATTTTTTTTTAAGCTAATTTTAGAAGCTGCGCATTTCACAGAGAGGCATGGATACAGCCAACACTGTACCATGCTATACTCAAAGGTGTAACTGCCACTATGATATGCATATGCACATCCAGCCTAGTTCTCCTGTAATGCATCTCTGTTAACACACAGATGTATGGCGTTATTACATTACTGAGACAAGGTGCTTTTGCAGAAGACCAATTTGGAAGCCATAATCGCAAGAACGGGAATACTAAATCAAAGGATTTGGTATTTTACGAACAAGTATTTCGAGCGAGTTGCATTACCATGGACTCGCTCATACAAGTTGTTCCATGTTTGTGGATCCCAGCACCCAATTCAGCCTCACAGATGTGATGAGTAGTGAAAAATATCCTAGAAAATACCCATTTACAGTTATAATCCTCTGCATTGTTTGCTAATTTTATCAGTCCATCAGAGAGAGCCAGAGCAGAAATAAGAGATACCAAGCCATTCTCCTGCACTCTGCAGCACAAGTGGGTTGCCTAAACCCAGTATGGTGGGCCCATGTAAGCACTCAACACACACATCTGCTATTTAACACATTCACCTCAAATTTACATAACTTTTTCATATTTAATATTTGTCATGTGCAAATTTGCAGGTCAGGTTCTGTATTTCTGTATTTATATATTTACAATCACACCATAAGATTAGGCAGTCAGTCTTTAAAGGGTCTTGAAAATCTTGCAGTGAAAATGTAAGTGGACAGCATGAATTTTTGTTACTGACTTCTTATTGGCAGAAAAATTAAACAGTTACATCATTGCTTTTTTAAGTGGCTGATTTAATTACAATGTAGCATTCTTCAGAAGGTCCACTCTTCTGCTGAAGTATAAGTAAAATATTTTAGCATAATAATATGAATTCTAATTTAAATTTCATAAGAAAGACATAGGACTTGCATTTTTTATATTACTAAAACAAGAATATCGATAACTCCAACACCTCAGAATTTGTTTCTCGGGAAAAAAAGAAGAAAACTAGCCTAAGGGTTGTCCTTAAACAGCCTAAGGGCTCTATAGAGCACAGATTTCCATGCCAATGCTGTTAAAATACATCTTTGGCAAGAGGTCAGAGCAGCAGGCAGCATAGGGACCAAGCCAGGGCACAGATGCCCTTGAGAGGCCAAGAGCTCAGTGGCCTTGAGCACCTTCTGGGAATCACTGGTGGGAAAAAACTCCAATGTCCCCCCAAGACACAGACGTGGCAGGAGTCGGGAGCTCATACTGCATCCCCGAGATAAGATAGCACTGATTCAAGAGGCAAGATGCTGTCAATAACCTTGGGAAGCAGTGACCTCTGGCCACCACTGGATTTTAGTGGATGGGCTTCAGCATCTGACTTGGGAAAGGAAAAAGGCAGCATGGCAGCACCCTCATTTGCACAATGAATTATTATATCACAGATTTTCTAGTTAATAAAAAAAGTAAACTAAATGAAACCACAGGAAAAATCAAGGCAGTACATCTGTTCTAAGGCAGATTCTTTCCTCCCAGGGAGAAGGCCAAATTAAAAGGTTAATAACAGAATTACTATGGGTCTCCAGTGGGTGGGTTTTTAGAAAAGAGGGGAGGCTTTGAGCCTTTGGCTCAGCTGCTCACCCAGAGCTAGAAGCACATAATACAACTCTTTTCCCCCCTTGCTCTAAATCCTAGTCAACTCAGACTGCGAGCAGAAGGAAGTGCGCACTGGGTGCTGTTCTATATGGGGCACCGCAGACAAAGAAACCCCACGTCCAGATGAAGGGCCCCCAGTGCTAGAAGAAAAATGCCGTGACAGCCACAGGCTGCCCAGCCTGACCACCCAAAATCTGGCCCCAGTCTCCCATGTTCATCCTAGCCTCCGGACCTCAGGTCCGTAGCGCTTTCCCAGCTGACCGCACAGCATAAAGAGTATCTAAATGGAAATGCTTAAAGAAAACTCCTACCCCCCAGCTTTGCTGGGGCTAGCTTATTTCCAGTTCCAGTTTTGGCCAATCTCTTTTGCATACACAGATCCTCAAAACCATAGGTGAACTTCATGAGGTTGAGCAGCAGAGGCCGTATGTGGCAAAACACTTCCTGCCTATACTGACCCAAAAGGTGTTGGTCACCAACGAGCAGGGAAAATGTTTTCAGCCTTTTCCCATTCCAAACCCCATACTTCTAAATGCCCTTTAGAGCGTAAGTGCTTCTGTTTGAATCCATGGTGTCTGAGGCACCAGCCTGCCTCGAGAACAAGCCAAACAAAAGATCTAACACTTCTCAAAACAATCTAGAAAAATTGTTTTTCCAGTCTAAAAAGCGCTTATGCGTATTTTTTGAGTACATGGTTTGTCTCAGTGTATTTCCTGCTGAATAACCTGTGATTTTGCCAGCAATTTAGAAAGTGTAAAATGCTTGGCTTTCCTGTTGACATAACTCACAGGCTGACTAACACAGAGGAAAACAGCCCCAGTCCACAAGTTATTTGGCATCTGAAACTTGCATTGATTTTTGACACGCGCAGTTTTTCCTAATGCAGGCAAAGATTCAGTCTGCTGTTGTGCAATTAACCTCTTATTAAATATTTACCTCAGTATGTCAGCATTTTCATTTCAGTTGCCAAAATGCAAATTTGCTAAAGATCTTCAGCATGTTAGTGACCACTTGACTATGTTTACCAGTGACAGTCTTGCAGGATAGGGAGAGCCAACAGATCTTACAGGACTGTGAAAATGAGATCATACCACATATTAATTTACTGCATACGGCTGCTCTGAAAAGTTTGCCATGAAGCACTTTTGGGGATTTCAGTGCCAAATCATCTCTGTAAAATTGTATTGCTGTGCTTATCAAGTCTGCTTTCACATATATTTGCTCAATTTTACAAATAAAATAACTCTGAGAAGAAGTTCTCCCTAAAGCTGGTTCATCCCTGGGTTTTAAGATTTGGCCTCCTTCATTAGGGTGAAAAGAGATTGTGCAATGAGGAGAAATATGTCAGAGGAAGCTGCCGGAGAAAAGGCATCATCAGTAATGTCACATCTGAAAAAAGCTATGCATAAATCACAGGTGCCCAAGGAAGCTTGAAGTCTTCTAAAATGAATCACTAGTATATTCTCTTGTACCACAATTAGCAATATGGAGAGAAAACCTTTCAATAAAAATCTGAAGTGTACAGTATTGTATAAAGTACTCCTTCAAGAACATAAGTGATTTTTTAAAGAAATCGGTGAGCAGATATATACCTCTCCAAAGCAGCATATGACCACAGTAATACTCAGTACCCTAATGAAACAGAAAAATTATATTAATTCAAAGCTTGTATTAGATGCCAAATTGAGGTGCACGCGTGGATGTGAGGAGATGCCTAAGAGCATGTGTGCTGCTTTGGCCGTGAGGTGCTTAAATCAGAAGGCACCAAGAGTGACAAGAGAAATACCTGGTCCAGAATTGTGAGTCTGAATTTTTGGGGATTCTTTGCAGATCAGAAAAGAAATCTCTCATCCAAGAAGCCTATGTTTTAGAAGAGTCCAGGTCACCATGAAAGCTTCACTGTACTGGTCTTTCTCTTCTACAGAAAGGATGGTTTAATTCTAAACCACAGACAGACAGTGATGAGAATTGTATACAAATTTGTGTCAAGCTCATTCCTGTAACATACAAAGCTAGACTGTGTGCACTGATTTGATTTAAGGAAATAAAAATCAAGACTTTCTGCTCTTCCTCTTCTATCTCATAGCTACACTCCAGGGAAGTTTTTCTAATAACTTGTTGCTGAAAAACTACTCAATATAAAGGGCTTTGTGGAAAACTTTTTTCCATTCTTAAAATAGTTCTATTTGAAAAGAATAAAAATATAGTTTTAATACACATGTATTAAATTAGTTGTTTTGGTAAAGAGAGATGTGAAAAATTTACAGCAGGATAATTAAATATTCTGATTTCGGCATGGGGTTGGTTTTAGTATGCGATTTGATTATTAGTAGCTTATGGAATTCTTAAGAGGGAAAAGAATATGAAGGTGACTATGCAAAAGTTTGCACTTTCATCATGTGTTTAATTTGGGAAATTTCAGGAAGATTTTTCTCAATAGTATTTCAATAAACTTATGCTTTTCTCACAGCAGATTGTCACATGTGCATCCTGTTCATCTGTCAGGGCATTTCTATGAAAACATTTTTTTTAAGGCAACATTTTTTAGGCAGTAGAACTGAAAAATTGGTTGCAGTCTTTAGCAAATAATGCATTAAAATTCCTTCAATTATGTCCTTATCAGCTTAAAAAGAACCAAAGAAAACTGGTACGAAAACAAGGAGACATTGTGTTATGAATGAAGGCTGGTAAACTGACTCCTTTTCAGACAAAGCTGAAAAACATCGCTTTAGTTGTGGCGAGCAGCACAACAGAACCTGCTCTAATCATATACAGATGATGGGAATTTGTCTAATGTTTTATGGTGAATCGTTGATGAGGCCTGCAGAAGGAAAATTTGTAGAAATAAAATCACCTTGACAGTAAAGCACTAGGGTCAAAAAGCAAAGTAAAGTCAGTGTTCTTAGCTTTAATAAAAACAGTATGATCTGTCATCAACACAGCATTTTTACACTCTTGGACAATGCACTCTGGGAGCTCCTGCTGGGTTTCATTTGATTTTCACCAAAACCAACAAAGGACAGCTTATGGCTGGTAATTCATTATGACAGCAGAGAAGTTATAAAAATACACATGTTTAGAACCTTGTAAATAAACAGCCCACACTCCAATTTTCAACACAAAAACTGTTAGCCAGGCTAGGTAAAGCACACTAATAAGCTATAAAACAGATTTTTTTACTGTGACTCTGAAAGTACATACTTTTTAAATTTATTATTGTAGTTTCTCAAAGTTAATCTGCCTCCTGCGCTACAAGGGTGTTCAAGGCACATTTAGGGGAAGAGGCTTGGCAAAGTGTAAAGAGGTATTGTTAAATACCTGAAGGGACTGTACATACATTGCATCACTGTCTAAATACTGACTGGGCAAGATCATAAGGCAAAACAAACAGCAGAGTAATTGAAAACATATATGAACTAGATGATCACAGAAGCAGGGCGATAGGCAAAAGGATATAAAATTCATTCTTCAGTGCCTGATTTTACACTGGTGTTAGTCCAGTAAGAATGAAAAACAGGTAGGAAAAGAAGAGAGAGGAGAAAGTAAAAAGGGGAAAAGAAAAATAAAGAGAGCATTTGAATTTTAAGCTTCATGGGCAACAGGGATGTTTCAGAGAAACTAACCCTAATTTTCAACAGCCGCTCCGGGAAATCTGGACAAAAACAGCCTTAACATATGCACCTTTACTTAAACATTTCCATTTTTAAAGCTGCAGTCACTGACAAAATTTTGAAAAGATAACATATAAAGTTCACTTTAAGTGTAGTTTTTACAGAAAAAAAATCATAAGTACCTGCATGGATTCCTGTGAGCATGTTGTTTCCAAATCAGTGCTGATACATACATCATGCTATGCATATTAACAGCCAGAGGGAGAGACTGCATTTGAAGAAGTCTGACCTGTGGCCAGCTGATCCACACCAGCAGGAATCCTTATTGTAGACACAGCACTACTGACCAAGTGCAATTTGACTGGTGTATCCCATTCAGTTGGTGGTTGGGATACAGAGCAAGAGAGAGCACCATTTTGCCAGAAAAGCCCCCACACTCATCACACTCATACACTTATTGCTTAATTAGTGTGATATAACCCATGTTGCTGCCCCAGTGAAGTGTAAGCAAGCCCAGACTTAGGAAGAAAAAAAAAAAAAAGAAGAAACCAACCAACTTAAAAAACAACTGCATTATCACAGAGTGAGGTCTTTTGTAAGGACTTGGGCTGTACTCGGGTACCTGCTTTAGGACTCCTCAGTGTAACATGGGTAGTACAGGTGGTTCAGCACATGCACACCCACGTATACTGAGACTTCACAATCAGCTTTCAGAGGCAATTAAAAATTCTTTCTGTTCTCATTTTTATGTTGTCATCCAAGCCTGATCAATGTTTTCTCCAATTTCAGGTAACTTCTGAAGGTTACTCTGATCAGATATCCAAAGGCACCTAGATGTTGGACACTACTGAACTGCTGTATGACTGATATGACTCTCAGCGCCATAATAACTAGCCCTTACGTAATCTTTGCTTTATTTATCTTCACAACTTTTCTATAAGTTTGTGAAGACTCATCACTAGCTTTCTAGAAAGGGCGGAAAGGGCTCTGACCAGCCAGCCACAGTGCGAGGAGCCCCTCCGCACGCTGCCGCCAGCAACTCTGCCTCCTCCTCCCTGAGACTGGAGGGAAAGGTGGTGTTGCCCTTGCACTTTGGGTAGAGCCTGCTTGTACCAGAGCACACTGAGCATCCCTGCTCAGCTGAATCCCCGGGGCTTTTCTAATCCCACCCAAGCATACCCTGTACTACTGAGCTCATGGGTGAGAGGACATTTCTGGATAGGTGCAAACACTTGGGAAATATAAGGTTGCCCCCACCATGTTGCCCAGAGGCTCTGTCAGCACCCAGGGCTCAGCAGCCGCTGTGTGGGGGTTGCAGAGGCATGAGGCTTGACTCAAGCGCTCAAATTCCAAGTCCCACTTTAGATATCGCAGTCCTTTTCTCCCGAGATATTTTGGTTCCTACATCGCTTAGGTTCTGCAATGCTGACCTGAGCAGTATCTAAATGCACTTCAATATCTATGGTGGAGCAAAGAGGTGAAACAATTTCCTGAGTCCCAGCTGGCACTTTACCAGTCCTTCCCTTCATGAAAGCCCACGTGCAGCACCTACATATCGATATGGAACACGCTCATACTTTACAAATTCATTCTCTATAATGAAATGGCAAAAACCTAATCTAATACAGACATTAAAAAGGAGATTTAGCTTCACTGAGAAAAAAAATAAAGAAAAGAGAAATCTCTAAAGGGGGGGTAGGGTGAGTAGTGAAAAAGTGCAAAATTAATTGAAATAATTGTCCTCATTATACAAATCATACTTGCCTCCCAAGAAAGAAATGCTTCCTTATCAGGTTCCCATCATTTACACAGGAACTTCTATTCTGCACTCATACATTTGGAGAAACAAAATTAATGGTGGGGATTTTTCCCAAAATGCACTGAAGGCAGGCAAGTGTGACCTCTGTTAGAAGGATCCCGTGCAGCAGTCCTGATTCATCCACTTGTGGCTGGTTCTGGTTTTTTGCTTTCTGCTTCTGAGCATGGAGCAAAGCTCTTTTACACTGACCCAAATTTCTGTCTGAGCTTCAGCTCCTTCCCTGGTTTCTGGAAGTTTAATTTGCAACTGCACACGTGCTTATTTTAAACATCTGAAGCATCACAGCTTTCAAAAATAGCAACAAGCAGAAGTCAAAATTGTATGTTTTCTGGCATAATACCCACTTCCGTAGGTATCCATCCAATCTTCTCCCCAGCCAATAACCAAAACACAGCATTCGCCAAATACCAAGAGAGCAGAAGGTACAGAAGACAGAAACCTCAAATGCATGCTGCAGCATCCCCCTCACTTATAATTTCACGTTTTGTTGTCATGCTTAGCACAAATTTGTACCAAACTTGAAGACAACTGCATGAAAGACAGCGTTTACGTTATTTTTCCTCCTCTTAGGCCTCATCATCCTTGAAAGTCTGGCTTCAGTGGGACTTCTGCCTCCATAACAACAGCAGAAATGGGGCCTTGTGGAACAGCAAAACAACAGCTCAGCTTCAGACCTGTGATATTTTATTGAGCTGGCAAAGATTTCACGTGCAAGGGTAGCCCTGAGAACTAAAAAAACACTTAGTAATAGCTTGGCCCAATGGAAATCAATGGGAGCCTTGCCACCGACTTAAACAGAGCCAGAATCTCACTCACTACTTATGTATGTAGGAGCGAAAGATGAGGGAAAAGATCTTAAATAAATCATCTCCCAAATAGGAATGATTGCTTTTCTTTCAGTCCTCCTGAAGGGAAAAATGATTATGCTTTTTAGCTGTCAGAACAAAACGCCAGGGTAATTCATAAGGTATTACATTAACACATATAAAACAAAATGAAAAACAGCTCCAGAGTATGACCTTTCACTCCAGCAAAAGCTGGAGCAAGTGTATTGCAGGCCAAATTAATACCCATTCTACTAGGCAAATAAATTCAAAACAGGGAGTCAGTCAGACTCTCCTCAGTGTGTGGGGAAACAAGAGTTTCAGCTCAAAGATGACATCAATTCCGAATATGGCTCAGACCAGGAATTCAAAATGCCAATGTACAACACTGATATTTAAAANATGCCAGTGATGTCAAAAAAGGGACGAGGGATTTTAAAAATGTATCTTGTATCACTGCAGTATGATCTGCAATTTTGGAATCAAGTCCAGGATTTTATTTTCAGCTCCCTGAATCTTGGTCTTGTATTATCTTCAGGTAGCAAGGCTAAATATCCAACTTGCATATGTGCACTTGTACACACATATTTAAAAACGAGGTCTTTAACTGAGTAAAAGTTAAAGTTATCTGGTAAATGGAATGGAAATGACAATAAATAATTGTGATATGCTCCATAAAAAAATCTAGTCAAATCCCATGACAATTAAAACAAAATCCCCCAAAACCTGAAGAGCAAAATAAACTGGTCTCATGCAAAAATGTAACGAGGGAGCTTTTTAATTCTTAACTGAACAAATGGTGCAGAAAGTATCAATGTTTTAAGTACAGTATACTGTATAATGCCATACAAACAGAGGAAGTATATTTACTATAGAGGAGACAGTCTGCCATAGCTCTTCAAAAGCAGATATTTAAAGTTTACTTTCACATGGGTTTTCACTTTTTGACCTGCTCTTGACCTGGGTAATACTTGCAGACCAGTGAGTTTAAGAAGGCCTGGGATCTATTAAAAGAGTAGTAGCTTGACTTTTACTGACTAGCACGCTGATGCTTTAAAGTAAATGTTATGGTTTGTCACAGGAACCAATTTGGTTACCGTTTGTTCTTCCTGCCCCTGCCTGCTGATATTTTTTCAAGTGTTTTTCATTCTTTAAATTCTATAAAGAAATCTGCATGCTGTTATTTTAAACTTCTGTATCTTTCTTTTGAGTAGTTCATATTTAAACACTGGGCAATATATCCAAAGCTTAACCCAAGTGCCATTTGGCAGGACTTGAACTCAAAGTGCACTACCATGATGTTCTTCTTTTCTGGCCACTCAGTTATCACGTACGCTGTGTACGTAAGTACTTTATAGAGGGAAAATATTAGCTGCTTCACCTGTTTAAATTTGCACTTCAGTTATTATTGGCTTATTTTGTTAACGTCACTATTTCCTGTTATACTTTTCAAGCTTTGTGCAATATGTAGGATTTTGTTAAATATGTCAAACCAGTGAGAAACTTTGAAGAGTTTGGCTGGACAGGAGGCAGACCCATCCCCCTGACAATCTTGTTATACCTATCTTTAATCTGTTGGCTTAAAAATAGCTCTAGTTCATGTAATATGACAAAAAAGGTGCATGTTTTTCCCCCCCCTGAAATTACAAGACCTTAAAAATCTCAGCTCCATAGGGAGGGGCCACAGTAAGTCCCCAGTTAGCAACATGCTCGAGAAGTCCTGCCTTTTTGGGATAGGTGAGGTACATATGAAAACAGAAGAATGAATCAGCCCTCACCAGACATCAGCAGATATTTGACATATTGGCAGGAGAGACTGAATCACAATTTGGGTTGAGCCCTATCCTTTCCTGTAAAGCATTAGGTTCAAAGGTGTAGGAGTTGTGTAAATCCTCTAACTTGTATTTTTTCAATGTCTCATTTTTATTTGCCTCAAAACCAAGGGCTTGTGTACCAGCAATGACTTATGTCCCAAAATGATATCAACTGTGTAAGTTTATGTTCGCAAAACTAATCACCTGTGTTCTCCCAGCTCAATGCAGAAGGGGATGGAGCACAGCTGGGAAGCTGCCTCTCTTGCTATGGCAGGTTTATTGGCTTGATTCTTCCATGAATTATGTCTGATATTATATGAAGGGGATTTTCTGTGGACTGTTCTCCAATATTGCGGAGTCTGTCAAACAAAAGAAATCTCTAGGTTTTTGAAGTTATCTGTATTGCACCTTTAAATAGCAAGAAATCCAAACTTGAGAGGGTTTGTCTGAGGCAGAGCCGCTGACTGACTAGAAGAGTTCAAAAATTCAGTTAAGAAAACATTAGCAACTCTGAACAGGATTGATGAAAATATCCAGTCACAGTCTGCAAACCCTTCAGAAATGAGATGGGGTGCAAACAAACATGAAGGAATTAAGCTGCTCAGCAAAAAGGTGCAAACGTTTCTTATTTCTCCTAATCATTTTTTCTTGCTTATGCAAGTTCTGAAATTGTCATGCTTGCAGCCAGAATTTTTGAAATCTTGTATCGATTTCTAAGGTATAAGCTGAAGATGGCTCCTTTGCCTCTTTTGGCAATTTGTCCTTCATAGATTAGATCTACAGAAAAACAATAAAGGCAAATTTCAAATCCCCCAAACCATCTTTTGACATGAAATGCTTTTGGAGGTGCTACCATTGAAACAGACTTTAGTTTGAGTAATGACAATCAAAAGGCAATTATACCAAAGTGCAGTTTAGGTGAATAATTTAAGGAGGATTTTCCCATATCAGTTCTCTGACCTTTATTAACAGTAGGAAATACCTTACCTTCACATAGTAGCAGCATGCAGATCTGTACTTAAAAAGCACTACAAGTTACTGCCACAGTAACTTTACTGTGCCCTGAAAAACTTACTGAACCCACAGCCAGGCTAAGAAGTATCCCACTGTATAAATCACC
>VYZV01021711.1:24166-44551 GCA_013401275.1 Pandion haliaetus | reverse complement strand
TCTGATGCATTCATGGTGTTTTTCCCTACATTGCATGCACTTGAATTCACTCTGGTTTGTGTGTGAACATGATTTTTTTTTTTTATTGGTGATTGCCCTTTTCAGTTATCAAATTTATACCACTATTCAGAAGGACATCAATCAGATCACTGTGGGCTCTCTCCCCCTGACTGATAAATCCCCTTAAGTGATACTTTTCAGACACTGAATGACTCAGTCATCTTGATATATTTATATCAGCTTTGATGATGTGATCGAGTTGCTGACAGCTTGCTTGTGTTAAATGGACTTCGATTTCAGCCTCAGCTCAGTTTTGAGTCTGCTGGTGTACACTGTTCTGCTCCAAACCAAGAAAACTGCAGGTGCCCCTTAGATAGTAACAAACCTTCAGTGAGAAGTAAGTGTCGGTATCATCTCATTTATATTTACTTTCTTCATCACACACGTGTTTCAGTGTCCTTTTCCTGATGTGCCACCAAGTTCTATGCAGAAAGTTCAATCCGCCCTGCAAGGCAGCTCTCACTATTTTTTCTGCTGGTCATTTTATTCCACTTATTTCATCCTCTGTGACACACAGGTTAGTTCTACCTCTAGAGCAGGATTTTCCTTGTTAGTTCCATACAAGGTATCCAGCACAGTTATGAATTGGTGCTTTTGGAGGAATTTCTAACCTTACAATATTCCTTATAAACACTTGGGATACAATTCTAAAATATATTTCCTTAAATTTTTTCACACAGGACCAGACATGTCGCAAGGGCATTCTGAAATATTTATAAGTTATTCCAAAGAGATAAAAAAAGAAAAAAGCTGAAACCATCCCAAATGTTCCCATGCCTGTTTGAGTGTACTCAAAATTCTTAGGATTCTCCCAGAAAACAGTGTTCTACCAACACAGGGTCATGGTCTTTGGCCTCTGCATTGCCCCAAGCATATTTACCATTATTATAAGACCTGTCACTCATCTCTTTAGATGTCTGACACACACACAAAAAAAATGTTTAGCTATTTTATCTATTTAGACAATATCTTGATGCAGAAAGAAGCACTCCCAAGCCTGTGTGTCAGCCACAGAACATCTGTGCTTTTATGCTGGCGATTTTGTGGCACTTTTAATACACAAAGAAAAACTTCTTCCAATTTTTTCAGCAAAGATGTTTCAAATACATCATACAAATGTAGTGAATTCAACATCTTAAATGTCCCTGGTGCAAGAGGAAATCTGTGCACAGTATGTAACAAGACAATATATCCATTCTACAAACAATTTTTCAGTATTCCCAATTAACCAAAGAATCAGAAGTTGCACAAAAAAAATTTTTCAGTTTCAGTTTTGTGTGTGGTGTTTAATATTTTAAGGCAATGATCTTTTGGGGGTCTTCTAAGCACTCCTGCAATATAAATAACTGACACACTGATACAGTACATCTAAAATACCAGTCATGTCCAAGGCCAGACTCTCTTTCTCCAGACATAAATCAGTTAGCTTGGTCACTTGGCTGGATGCTGTTTCCCTAGTGAAGACAAGGGCACTGAGAACACAGATTCAATGCTTCTACTTTAAGGCTATGCTGCATATGTTGAAAGTACAGTATGTGTGAGAGATACACAATAAGGAAAATAGTAACATACAGGAACACTAACTATGTTTTTCAAAGTAAAATTGAATTATTTTAGTCTCAAAGTCCATGCATAATTCTTATCATTTGCATATATTCTTACAAGTATAAAGAACCATGCATGCAAGTCTGTAAGTGAGCATCTTAATTCGAAGCCATTAGCCTTTTATTTCACTTGGACCTTTAGTCCTGAGGCCACAAGCTCTAACAACATAAAGCTGACTTGTGAACTTATGAGTTGTTCCCTGGATCGGTCAAAGCCAAAACCTTTTTCCTGAACAATGGAATGAAGGAGACAGACAGAAAGCATGGAGACACCCTTTTTGTCCCCTACTTTATCATCACCAAGACAGCTCTGCCTATACTTCAGGATCACAAGATAGGAAAATTACCAACATTTCTACCTTTCTTTTCTGAACCCATCTGCTACATCCTGACACAAACCTACCCAGAGCAACAAAGTGCAGGGAGGTTATGCCAGGGCTGGGAGAGAAATTACATTCATTTACTCTTTTACCTGGAAGTAACCTCATGCCCACTAGGACAGGCTGAACCAGTCTCTGCGATTTAGTCATGGACGATAACAGAAGATTGCATGTGATGGCTCCTTATCCCAAATCCAGCTGCAGAACTTCCATCAGCTTCTTCCCACAGCCACCTTTAAGTGCTGCAAAACCACCCTCAGAGCAGCAGAAATGACGCTTGGTAACTCTGCAGCCAGTTGACCAAAAAAACCCACATCTGCCATGCAAGCCCACGCACTTGCATGCCTCTGCTTGGCATTTAGGTATTTCTGCGGCAGAAAGATGAATGAGGAGAGGAGGTCTACAGTTTTGTTTTGTTATTGTTTGAAGGCTTGAAAGGATAAGGAGCCATCAGCTATGGGATTATGGGGCCCTAAGAAACGGTGGGAAAGAGAAGGGAGTTGTTATAGTTCTGGCAGGGAGAATAGGTATCAGATACAATTTAAAAACATAAAAGCAATATGGATCACAAAAAGAAAACTTTCAGGCGTTAAAAAGATGGATCACAAAAAGAAAACTTTCAGGCATTAAAGGACTAAACCAAATGATGCAGTCTTCATCAGAAGTCAAAATGTGAGGTGGAAATCAGGCAAAGTTAGGGACCAGTGACAAATCTACACCAGAAAATTAACACATATCACAGATTCAGTGAAAAATGAGAAATAAAGAGAAGCAAACCCTGAAATTTGAAAGCAAAGACATTTTAAAAGAAAAGAAGATACAAGTAAAGTGGTATTCCAAACTAAGCCTCTGCCATTTTCTCAGTATTTGTAAATTATGTGAGTTAGACCGTGACACTTCAAGGCATACACAAGACCAATTTTCATCCCATACATTCTTCTTAAGCAAATTACCCATTTCTCCTCAAAAGATTTTAAAAGAGCATCATTTTTGTTGATCTGATCTATCGCTATAATTCTTAAAGGATCTGTGTAAATCCCTGCACGCATACTGATCCATAAATAATGGGAAAGAGGGATCGGCTCACCTCCTGTGAGCAAGCAAAGCCACGTTAATGCAACGGAGAGCAGGAGGACATGCCATTGCATCTCAGCTAAACTGTTATGCAATAGCTGGGGTGATGCAAGATCAGGCTTGAAAGTGGGAGCCGGGCTTCCTATTCCCCATCCTGAGAGATGCAGAGCATTGCAGAGGTATCTGGTGAATCTCCGGGGATAAGGTTCAAGCCTTGTCACTACAAATCACCCTCTGCCAAGCAATTTGTGCGGCAGCTTATAACAGCAGTTAAACAAAGGAGTCATGGGGCCATCCTCCGGACTGAGGGCAAGGCAGTTGCTACTGGGGAGAAAAGACTGGGAGATAAAAGCAAAGCAAACATGCCAAAGTTAATAGGGCAGAAAAGGCTCAACCTCCCTCCGATCCCGGCTGTGTGGCAGGAAAAGACAGAGCATAGGCTATGAACGGGTAAATACATGAGGGCATCGGCATGAACCAGTCACGCTGACATCCGTCATCTTGTTTCAGTGCTCGCCCGAACAGGTGGGTTTTTCAGCCACTCTCTGGAGGCAGGATGCTTGCATTCATGCCCTCGGACCCTGTGCGGGAGTGACTTTCAGCAGACTTAATAGAACAACTGTAAATTGATTTACAAGGGGAAAGCTATATTTATAGCAGAAATGGGAAGTATTTATCACAGGTCAGATTGCTTTCTGCTATCATGATGCAATCAACATCAGTATTATGCAAGAAGAGGTTTTTGTCTTAAGGTCTTTAAATGAAATCTTAGAGGCTGCTAAAAATCATAGGAAAAATTAAAAACGTGATGTTTTGGAGAAAGTTAGCCTGTTGCTCCTGGGGTATTCCCTAATCACTCTGGGTATTTTCCAAAGTGCAAAATACAGTTCCAGAGCACTTAAGACAGGTTTTCCAAAGTTTGGTAACTCAGAATCAAGTTGTGATTCCAAAAAAGAAAGGATGTGCCTGAGGTGCTTTCACTGTAATAAACAACAACACTTAAACTTTATATACCACTCTGGATGCATTGCCTGTCTTTTTGCTCTTTTCTTCCTCTAAAAGACTGTGTGCAGAAAAGTGTCTCATTCCTGGCACACAGAGAGTTCTTCCAAATAATTTTCATAGTACACCCTATGATTCACCAGGCATACTTGGATGAAGCCAAGCGTCCACGTACTTAGAATGGCATTTTGCAAAGTATGTGAAGATTAAGACAACTTAACTGGACCCGCTAGCCACATTAATAAAGACTATGACCTACAGACCTTACAGACCAACCCAAAGGAATCCTTGAAAGAAAGGCCCAGCACCCTGGGTGGGCCGGTGTAGCCTGTACCATACCTGCTGCGCCAATCACTGTGCTGTCAGATACCCAGCCAGATTTAAAGCTCTCTCAGTGATGCCTCTGATTGCAGCTCAGACCTACCTGGTATCAATATAGGAAATAAATGCCATAACACTCCCTATACCATCTGTATAGACCTAGAGAGACGTGCGCAAACCCAGCAGGTGCTGGATGGACCTCCAGGAGCTGCAGAGCTCTTGGTTTCTACCAGCCCAGCCGCAAGGGTACTGTAGGCAGCACAGCAAAGAGACCAAGTGGAGGAGAGAAGTATTAATGTGGTGGGCTGAGTCATATTAATTCCTACAGATACTCCATAAAGGTGCAGTTGCTGCATATTGGTAGGTGCTGCATCTCCATGCTTCCTCCCAATAAAAGGCTACATCCATAGTTGTAGGCAAGGGGTTTTCTGTGATCACTCGGTATTGGGTTGGAGGAGGAACAGCTCAGAGCCTAAGAGTAAGAAGGTGGTTTTTTTTTTACCCCCTTGATCTTTCAGGATTTACTTGCATGTGAAAAGCAGAGACCACTCTAAGCCTGATGGAGCAAAATAAGCTTGGGGCTTAAGGGAGTGGTTTCACGTTATGAATGAAATGCCAGGGTTCCTGGCCTAAGCAACAGGTATACACTCTTAAGGGTGTTTTAACTAAATAGTGGACTGACATGGAATGAGGTTAATAACAAAGGAGTTGCAAAGTATTCTCCTACGTTTCACCTGAATATAAATAGCTGAAACTAGGGACTTTGGAGTCTGGGAACTTTTTCCCCCCCTTGAAAATGGGAGGCAATGGGAAAGGTTGCCTTTCTTGCTTGCCAGGAGACTTTAGCAAGTTCGGTTACTGTAGGCTTTATCAGCATGGTGCAGTTAAGGTTGCTAATTTTCTTCAGGAAAAGGGAAACTTGTGCGTACGTTTCTCAAAGCTTTTAAGAACGGAGTCAGGGATACAATTTCAAAGTCATTAATAAGAAACGTCAGGAATGTTGGCCGTCTTGTAGACCTTGATCCAATCAATTAGACAACTGCAATGAGCATTCCTCTTTTCCATTGTTATTTTTAAAAATGGCTTAAAATAAGGATGAGAAATTGAAATACCAGAACAAAAAAATCTAACCTTGTTCCAAGACTTTACGTTACATCTTTCACTTTTTATATTAATATTGAATTGTTCAGATCCTATTATCATCTTGATTTAACCACTTCATTTCTACTTATATGAAAAAATTACAAGGCACATAAACGTTACTTAATTGGCTAAACTGTGATGCATATAAGATGTTGAAACAGGAGATAAAATATTTCAAAGGTGTCAAAAAGACAGATTTTCCATCAAATTTTGTCACAAAGGACAAGTTCTGATAAGATCTTTAGATTTGAGCAGCTGCTTTTTAGATAGATGACATACTCTAAAGTTCTAGTATTTATTGTAGTACCATAGCACTGGAAACACTGTTTTTTCAAAAGTCAAGTCAAAAAGATGATACAAGCTTAGCAAGAAAGGGTGTTTTTAAGCTTTTTACATAAAGGTTGCTTTTGCTGTTATATGTTGTGCCATAAACCTGGAATGTTCTGATAAACATAGTTGGGTTATATTACAGAGATATTTTTGAGCCTCACTTTAGTTATAAACTATTCAAAAGTTTTTTTGTGGGTCCAGTAATTCATTTGATCAATACTACCATCAGTCAACATAGCTCCAAATTCCTGTCTAAATTGCTTAATACTAAACCAGAAGTGCTATCCAAAAACTGCTAGTGAACTACATTGTTCCAGGGATGGATTTGGTACCATCTGAGGAAACACAGGGAACCTCTAAGGCTAGGACAACACCCTTCTCAACAAGCAGCATTATTTTCAATTATTTACCTTACTACCACTGTGATACAGAGACAAAATCTGTAATATTCATCATTGGGATTCCACATATAACAGCCATCATCTGGAACATTTTACACTGATCCTGTAAGCACGTGACAAAAGCAATCACGTACGAGCGTGTTGTTATTTTCTAAGGCTGCTGGCCCCCACCATGGACTCTTCTGGTCTATAAGGCATAGGCATAGCCTTTTTGGTAGCAACAGGGAACTGCAGGAGGCTGTTATATGACATATGAAAAAAGATTCAGAAACTGAAAATTATGTTTGAGTGTACATACCAAAGTCTAAAGGCCAGTCTCTGAGTACATGAGTATGCACTGACTTCAGCTGATGCTGTGAGTGAGACACAATGAAACACTTTAACCCCACAGTACTAGGACTTCTCTGCAGGTAAACTGCTGTAGAAGAGACTTTCAAGGCAAAATCTGGCTTCCATCCTCTACAACTGAAGCTATTGATTTTAACAGAACTAAAGAGTCAGGCCCCAGCACGTGAAGTGTTGTTTGCAAAGATTTCACTCAGTGTTGTGCTTCAGAAGGGCCTTACAGGATAAAAAGCAAAAAAGAAAAATTCCTTCACAGAACAAACAAACATGCCCAATTCTTTTTCTGCACTGAAACACAAAGTTTTTATCCTAATTTAATTAACATGTTACCTTGGGGCAACAGAGCAGTTCAGAAAAAGGTAGAAGGAAATTAAAAGGGCAACAGAGCAATCTTGCTGAATATTTCTCCAAAGGAAAAACATTAAGGGACTCTGACAAAAGTTTATCCTTTAAGGAGAGATAAAAGAATTCATTCAAGCTGGCTAAATATTTTTTTCTTTCATATGATAACTAAAAATGAGGAAAAATCTGAAGACAATCAGTCATTTTACCACATGGAGAATGGTTTACCAGCAAAGTTTAAAAAAATATATATACGGATATTTTTATTTTTGCTATGTAGAGGCTCTCTCTAGAAAAGAGAGGAAGACGTATTTTCATCAGGATGCACATGAGCTGTGGTTTTTTTTATGGCCTAACTTCAGGGGTTTGCTTTGTATCTCACGACAGAGCACTGCTGAGCCCACGTTGCTTGTTTCCTGGTGTAGAAACCCCCGTGCTGATACTTCCCAGCACCCTTGTTTCTGGCCAGTCTCACGCTCAGACCAGGACTTTGAATCCCCAGGCGTGGAAGTGTCCTGACCCAGGGATTAGATTGGGGCCATCATGAAGAGATGAAATATAGACGTGGATGGCTTCTCAGAGCCCATCAGTAGCATTAATCTGTTTGTCTGCCTATTTATCCTCATTTGGGTTGACTAATAAAACACCAAGACAAAGCAAACATGGATTTGCTATTGTTATTCATCCAGCACCAATTGCTACTGCCCTGTTCCTGCTGCACCTAAACCTAGGACATTTGGTTTAACTAGCAGCATGGGCTACAACAAAAAGCAGATGTAGACGCTGCCACCTTTTGGTGATAGCCAACTGGGTTATTACGCATTCCCCAAACTCACTGATGTTGCACCTGTCTCCCAAAGTGGTTCTGGCACACAGAGACACCCTTCAGCTTCTGGCGAGCCCAGGAGGCAGGCAGAGCTTGTCTTCTAGGAACCGCTTTAAAAATACATATATTTTTTAAATTCTAGTTTTTCTAAAGCCAACTTGCTGTGGCAGGAGCTGCTGCAGTTCTTTAGACTTCTTTCTGATGAGCAAAGAGAACGGCTGCAGCACAAGCCCACCCCAACAGCTTGTTTCAAGGTCTTGTCATGAAGGGAAATTAAATTCTTCATACCCTAGCCCTCTGCTCTGCAACTTCTGAGAACAACCTTGGCGGGGTTTTTTCCTACAAGTTTGCCCGAGACATCCCAAGAGGAAAGGGCAGAGATACCCCCTTAGGTAGCAGAAAGCTGTTGGGGAGGATCATTTCCACCTTTGTGAACTGGAAAGACCCCTGCCATCCACACCTATCCCGGGCATGAGGGCCAGGCAGGGCAGCAGGGCTCACAGCAGGCAGCTGTCAGCATGTGCAGCCTGGCCAGCGGGGAGGTTTGCAGCAAGCCACTGCTAGGCTGCCAGCATGCCCACGCGGGCCCCGCTCCGTACCTCGGTGTTTCAGAAGACAGTGCTCCGCCAGGCACCTCGCTCCTGCTTGCTGCACCTGGGGGTACATCAGGGCCTGAGCCACCTGTGGGGTTTCATGCAGCATACTCCTGCACAGCACTGGAGCTCAGCGCTTGGAAGGCTGACGGAGAAAGCGAGGGAGGGAAAGGGGGAAGGTGGCACGCCGGCACTTGGAGCGGCAACGTGCTAGCTAAGAGGCCATCCATTTTCCTGGGGGGTATCCGGTGTCCTGCTGTCAACAGCCTGCAACAAAAAGGAGCGTGCTGCTCCTTTCCAGGGCACCAGCAAAGTGCCCTCTGCCACACGTGCCCTCCAGGTCCCAACAGGTAATTGAACCATTGCTGAGCACGGCCCTGGAGCAGGGATCGCGCCGTGCTCCTCGCTGCCTGGCCTTTGGCAGGCTGGGGCACGCCTCTCCTCCCTCCCCAGGATTTCCCCGCCTGGACATCAGAGAATGTGATGCTGGGTGCGTTGAGAAGAACTGTCATTCAGCCACCACAGCCAGGTAACCAAACAAACAAACAAATCAAACTCCCAAAGTTTCACTAAAAGCTAAAACTGACCTGAAAAATTAAACCAAGCTAGTCATTCTCTCCAGCCAAAAAAATCCAGGCAGCTTTCTGAAAGCATCTTGCTTATACACAGCGTTTATTTACCAATTTCTTTCTTGATATAGCCACAACAGGAAGAACCCAAAGTAAGCCCTTATTTACCGCAAGAGGAAATAATCTGAATAATGGAAAAACACACAAATCGAGGGTCTCCCAGCCAGGTTACCAGGCTGTTAGCACAATACCTCTAGCTGTCACAACACATCACCCTTTGCTCCCTGATTGCTAATACTTTGTCTCAGTTTTCCAGCTCGCTCTGGTAACAAACAACCCTGTCCAAAGGCTTTGAACTTAATCGTTACATTTGTAAGTGGTGATAGACTTTGTCACCGCTACCCTGACTATCCAGCAATATAAGCTGCATTACTGCAAACCTTCAAAAAGTTCAGAAATAGGGGAACAGTTAAGGATTTTTGTATTTTGATCTCTGTATGCCATAAGGATGATGACTGATTAATACTACAAGAAGTAACATTATGGAGGACTGAGGTCCAGTTTTCTTTTGAAGACACATGGTCGTATTTTTTGTGCGACTGGGTGATAAGAAACACAAAAAGTTCCCACAGATCAATCCAAATATGGCCCACGGGCAAATAAACAAAACTGATGTCATTTAGTGAGGGTTTACATTTATTAAAGTCAGCTCTCACACAATACAACTTTTCCTCTCTCAAGAGCTTTACTCTTGGACTACAACAAAAGGTTTTCATTACTTTTAAGTGGAAAACTGATTTATTTGGACAATAGATTTTAAATTCCACTTTGAAAAATAGGGGTTTGAGGCTTTAACTACAATTCCTGAACCATGTTTAATTGTACTTTTTTTTAGACATCGTATTTCTTCATGATCCTGGTGAATTAATCATACTGAAAGGACATCTAGTGCTAACGTTTAGTTTAAAATAAAGTTGAGGCTGCCGCTTGTAAACAGATACATTTAGGAGCTAATATTTCTAGGTACAATAAGTGAGCTGTGTGTCACTCAATGAAATACATTTAAATGTGTATTTTGTTAAAATATTAGAGGTGTCTCGACTTTCTGAGCTCAAAGTTTAACACAAATCCCACGCACACAACCATATACAGATTATTTTTGTATGTTTTATAGGTTCTTATGCATTAGCATCCATGACGTGTTACCACACAGGAGTACGCGCACCTTTCCAATCTGTACTTCTCTGAACAGTGCTAGTTTGCTATCTACTAAAGGAAACAAGGTGGTGAGGGGATTTAAGCAGTAAAAGCCTTCATCTTTCCTCAGTCTCTATCCACGTTTTTTCCACCCTTCACACTCTCAGACCACACACAGGACAGCTTAAGCTCACCCAAGAATGAGTGCCAGCATACCAAAGAATTGGGCATCTGTGTAGCATCTGGAAATAGGGTTGTGGCAAAAGTGAGCAACTTTCAATTCCCTGAAAACTGCCTTAGCACAGGGATTACAATCATTACTTAACTCATACAGAAAAGCATTTTAAGTGCTTTCTAACCAAGAAATAACCCTCAAACCAAAAAAAACCCCCAAACCTCCTGTTTTGCTAGCCATGAGGAGCAGCTGGAACCAGGGCAATGGAAACCAGACAAGCAGTACCTCCACGGCATGCCGCCACCAGAAGGAAAGACACAAGTGGCTGGAAAACTGTACGAGACAGCTATACCACCCGCCGGGCTGTGAACGGCGTGGGGCTCATGTCCGTCAGCAGCAGGTGCCAATCTAACCTGCTAACACCAGCCCAGTTATACTTAGATATTGGTTCGTGACATTCATCTCGTACAAAAACGGCTGAACTTTGTTTCCACTGGTCTTTTTTTCCCTGCTTGACTGTATCTTACCTGCCTGTCCATTTTGGCATACTAGATCACACAGACAGTCTAGCCACCTCTTGCACTGCATCCCTTTTGCCAAATTGGTCTGAATCTCACCAGTCATAAAGGTTTAATCATGAGGCTGCAACCTCACAATAACATGGCAAGCTCACTTCTGAAGCAGCAGCAAGCCAAGCCCCCTGGAATGGAGAAGCCAGGACACTCCTTCCCAGTGAGTGAGCTGGCCAGCCCCGTCGTATGCTTCTATAACTCCCGTGTCTCACCAGTGCTTTCGTTTCCCATAGCAAATTTTGTGCTGAAAACTTAACACTGGCAAAGCTTCGCTGCTAGTACCAGTGGAATTAATTTTATGGCATGAACTGATGTTAAGTTTAATTACATTGTGTACACATAGCACTCAGTCGCTCACATCGCCCCCACACTGACTACTCCTTCTTTGGACTGAAAGTCTGACACCGTAAGTGAATACCCTCAAGAACCTGAAGAAGTCCAGATTTTCAGCTTTGGTGTCTCTCCTTTCTGACAGGAGACACACCTTTCTCCTCCTGCAGGCAGGTAGGGAAGACTGCAAGGTTCACGCCCTGGGTTCTTCTGGGAACAAACTCCCGCATGTGGGAAAGACGGCTGGAAATTGTTCTTTGAAGTCTTTGCTGTATTCCTGCTGCATCAAATCCTCTGGTGATGGGAAGTGGCATAAGGCTACTGACATTGAAGGCTTACCCCTGCCAGGCTTATTGCTTTTGTAAGAAGGTTTCTCCAGGTATGGCTCCAGCTGCAATAAGCTGATGCACTGATATTGGCCAATATCCTCTCAAAACCAGAGTGGCTACCATACCTTCATGTTAACTCAGCCCTTTTTTGTAACTTGCTCCCTTGGAAAATACTGACCTGAATTTAAACATACTGTGTTTTAGCATAGAAAAGTTACATCTCATAAAAGAATAACTGACTTTATAAACCTACTCAAAGCCTTTTACTGAAGAGGGAATTCCTGGTTTCTGCGAAATTGATAGATTTAATGAATATATTCCTGTTATAATATGACATCTCATTTTTCTCTCTCATAAATACTTGTCAGGTTTATGATTTTTCCCTCATTGGCCAGGAATTGTGTTGCACAAGCTCAGATTGTGGGTGCTCATACCAAGTTTAATTTCACTCACAAGTAGAGTTGACAAAAGATCACAGCCACTAAGCCCTGGAATTACCCTAGATATTGCCCTCTGTGCTCTGCAAATGAAATCCTACAGAAGACCCTTTTCCAAAGAAGAACACGATGGTTAACACTCAGAAATCCATTTTGCACAGGGCAGCGTCAGTACACAGAGCAGCACTGAATGACAGGCAGATCTGCCAGTTCCTGGATGAGAAAAGTCAGATGCTTAGCATTGCACTCTCACTGTCTGTCCATCTCAGGCTGTTCCTCTCCCGCTTTCTCTTGCTCCTCTCTCATGCCCTTGATTGACTACCAGGTCAGATAAGAAATTAAGACCAGTGAAATCAGAACCAGACCGCACCTGTCCCCGGCACAGCCAGAAGAGAACTGAAATAAAGCACTTACGAAACTGCTATGATCATAACCTTCAAAACGCCGAACTCCCCCAGCTGTCTGCTCTCACAGACCAGGGCACTACAATGGAGATCTGGGCAAAGAAGGCCCAGCAAGCTATTTCTAATGAAATGCTGCCACTTTGGGAAAGGCTAAAGCAGTCTGCAGAGTGAGGATCTGGTTTTAGCAACAAAGCTTCTGAAAATAGACATGACACTACTAGTTCATCAGGTTACGACTCAGTAATAGAGGGATTGCTTTACTGCTATTTAATTTGATGCTGTAAGGGGGAAAGATACTGCTGTTATGAACAGAGGACTACTTAGCTAGAGCAGCAATTGTCATGGCAAGTGTTTATTCTAGCAGAACATGTTTTTCTTGTAAGTCATGGAGAATACTTCAACCTAAGGATTCAGCTACACAAGTTGCATTGCAGGTCCTGGTCCTAAATGCATGTATATATACAAAACTACACCATTTCATACACTCAACACCACAGTCATCCTTTTCTTAGCAGTACATTTCAGGAACAGCCTGGTTTAACTGATGCAAACACAGCCGTAACCAGACAACTCCTCCAGCTGAAGCACAGCTGATTCTGAACCTTACCAGATTACTGACCAAAGAGATCCCAGCACCAGAAAAAGCAGCAGGGTTGCCGCAGGGCCCATGGTCTGCACAACTAGATCATGACAGTCTTTGAACCCGAAGAGGTGCAGGAGAACAGCAGTCTCTCGGCAACCCAAGGCAGGAAGCCAGGCTCAACCCCATTCTCTGACCCCATCGCAGAGATAGAAGAGGGGAGGGGAATGCCAGACTGTACAAGCAAGGAGGCAAACATCCTGCTCAAGACCCCGTTCCTGTACCCCAGCAAAAGGTCCATGGGCCCTCCAAAAGAGACGATGTAAATCCCTCTGGCCAACTCTGCTTAACAAATATAAATCTGCACTTGGAAATGAAAGAAAGCAAATTCTGAAATTATGGGTGAAAAACAGGAGCACCTGAAAGATGCTTACTGTTCCCCAGCACCCAGGAACTTGGAAATATAAATGCAATTCAAGAAAGTAGAAGGGGCATTTGCAGAAGTTAACTTTATATGAGTAGATACAGCTGAAAACAGTATTTTTGTATTTCAAAGAAGCACAAAATCACCAGCCATTTGTAGTACAGACAGAAGTGTTATGTATTGTAGAAAAGAAGAATTGCCCCCACACAAATTATGTCACATAAAAACACGTTGTAAATAGGCATGGCTGAGATTTCCCTAGAGATGACTAAAATAAATGAGTTGCTAAAATACATGGAAATTAAAAAGTGAAGCTCAAAAATATAGGCATTGATGATGCAGAAGTACATCTTTGAAAATACTTAGGAATAGCCTTCCCTGCTGAAAAATAAATCTTCCTGCAGATGCTTCTACTCTAGGTACCACAAGTTAATATTCCTTTTGTGAGTGCGGATGCTCCTACTTTATTAATTTCTGACTGTTTTCTTTTCATACTCAGCACAGGCTTCATTCAAAAGTTCACCTCATTCAAAATTTGCCATGAGACAATTTGATCTTTTATTGGTCATAATTTGCTTCTCCTTCAAAGGATTTAAAAGCCTGACTTGAATCATACTGATTTACCATTCACTGGGGTAGTATCAAAATTGGGCACTCTGCGAGCATGCAAATTCAGAGTGCTTGAGGAAAAATATCTTCATTTGTTAATTAGTGCACAAAGGAAGAACAACCAACATATTGCTTTTTGTGGGACACACAAAATGCATCATGCAAGTGTTCTGCATTACAACAGCATGTTCAGGAATGAAGATGGCAGAGATCTTCAGGCTGAGACCCCACAATTTTAACTACAGGTTTACAGCTCTTGCAGTGGGCTCAAGGCTGCTAAATTAGATCTCCAACTTTACTCAGTGCAAGCAGAGAACAGCATCTCAGAAGGAAAAAAATTAATTTGAGTCCCACCTGTCTAGCATCAGGAAATAGTGGACAGAGTAGCAAACACAGCGGGGGCTATCCTGGGCTGAGGTGTCTTATCAAGGCAGCTCAAGATCCAAAGACCAAAATGTTTTCTGCAGTATAACTACATTTTCTTTTGAAAAACATGCAGGGATAAACTCCTTTCTTTGAAAGGAGTTTATGCAAGCCAAGGTGGCAACAATCCCCTTTGTAAAACCCTAATGAGCCAAGCACTAACACAGAAACAAACTCATACTACAAAAAACCAACCAAACAAACAAACAAACAAAAAAACCATAGAAAAGAGACTGTCTTCTATATAGTACTCTACATTTCCCAAATTCAAATTCCTTTCATAAGTCCAAATATTTGCAGGTTCAGAATGAAGTTATGAAATACTCCCTCCAATTGGAAAGAAATATGTCAGATGTGCAACAAATGCTACACTTCAAAGCAAGAACATGATGCAAACTAGTCTGTTCTGAAAGAAAAAAAAAAACTGAATAAAAGTGACACTTCATTAGGTAGCAGTCTGTTTATGGTTTGTCTGGTTTACAACCATAACGTAACCCCTTTGCTTATTAAGTTGTCAGAGGAACACAGATTAGCACATAGATTAACAAGGAAAACATACACTACCTTTCTAAAAGAATTACCCATTTCAATTAATCACTGAAGTGTGAATGAAGTCACAGGGCATCTGCAAAGAATTTTCACATACTCTCTTTTGGCTGCATGTGCAGTTACACGTATTAACATACACATTTGAAGATCACCCCTGATTCAACTCTTCTGCTGAGTAAAAAGTACTAAATGACAAGTTGGGATTCAAATAAAACACAAAGTACTTTCTGAGTTTCCACATAGAACAACAGGGGATCATCAAGGGAACAAGTGAAAATATCTGTATAGGTATGAAAGAGTAGAAGAACAGAATTGCACAGTTAGATCTGGCTTAGGTATTTAGTGTTGCTACTCAAAGCTTTTTAGTGGAAATTAAGAGACAGGTGTATGTACAGGCAGTTCCACAGCAGATCATTTGTTCCTGCTTATAGGCAATGATTATGATACTCTACTTCTATAGATCCTTCATTAGCCTAGACTGTATATTATACCACTGTATCGATGTACATTACACTGTTAAACACTTCCATTAGAAAGCCATGGTTAAGGAGAAAGAGCATGACACTGTGATGCCTCAGCCCTGATGCAAAAACCTAGTTCTGGACTGAGCACCAAGATCAGGATGACACGTCACTAGTGGTGGTTTGCTAGTCCACTGTGGTTTGCTATTTTCTAGGGCTGTAAGGCACTCTGTGAATGCAAAGTATTTTAAACAAATTTGTGGCTACTTAGTACTTCACAAATAGGTTCTTGAAACCTCTACTTGCAATATATGTCCCTGGCACCTAAACTATAGACAACATCCAGCTGTTAACTGCATAAAACTCTGCCATAAGGCTGAGCGCTTCACATCCCACCCAGCAGAGGACAGGGTGTGTGCAAGCATCACAGCTGGCAGGGACACTGAAGCAGGCTGTTCACCACCCTCTGGGAAAAGACCTGGAGGAAGAACCTACAGAACAAAGGATCTTAGTTATAAATTTATGTTTCCTTTCAGTCCAGCGTAACTCAAATTATAAGAAACTGTGTGTACTATGACATCAGCTGTTATTTCAATGTTCATCAGTGACGGGACAGTATTGCTTAACATGAAATAAGCTAAGCATTCAGAAGCCCTAATTCTCTGAGGCTTGTCTTCAGGTTAAGAATACATTGCAGATTCTCTGCCATTTTAAAAAAAACATGGGTTTAAAAACAAAAGACTACATAATTGTTTATGGGTAACGCAGGACTACATCTGGAAAAGTGAATTCCATTTTACAAGGCTATAGTATAGAGCAACACCTGCAAAGGGGCTCAGTTTGAACAAGGTCATTTGGACTAAATAATATAGTCATCTGGACCAAACCCGAGTAAAATACAGACCAAAATTTAAATACAGACCAAAAAGTTTTAACACATGATCAGCTTTGTGCATCATGCGATTTACCTGCTTTTGACTACTCCTACAGGACAAAACCTAACATATGCTTAAGTCTTTGCAGGACTGCAGATGAAACTAGTTCTGTAGTAGTTTCTTCTCTAGCTTCACCAGACATAAGCTATGACCACAAAATTCAAATGAAAAAAGTATTTCTAATTGCTCTAGTTGTGTACAGAACTGCATGTTTCTTTGAATCTGTCAAGTGAATTTTTAAACATCTCCATAACTTGAGTGCCATACTGTTAACCATGAGATCTGTTTTGAATTTGAAATAAGAAAAGGTGGGGGGAGGGAATAGGACAGGAGGGAGAGATAAATCCTGTATTTTTCTTTATATTTTACAAATTTTATTACTTCAGTCAAAAAATGTGACTGAAGCAATAAAATGTTACTGTTGCTCAGTGTAATGGTATGTGTTTGAAATACAACCCATTTGCTCTTCATTCACTTCATCAGAGTTTTGGCAACCGCTGAAGGCTTCAAGTATGTGTATAGAATATTCCTTATGCTATCATATCCATATTATTTCTCCACTTACCATTTCTTAATGAGCTATTTTTAACAGTTGCTGACTTATCAATTTTCTATTTATGGCTACGTGCCTTCCTCTGTCTAAAAACATTTAATGAGATTTGTTTATGAAACCCATTTGCAATGCTTTGAATGCTGGCAGCAGCTACAAGAGGGAGATCAGAGACCATAGGTGCAGCTCTTCTTCCAAATCCCCATCCTGACTACAGACTAGTGGTTACTTCCAACTCACGTGAAATATGGTCAACTATGCAATCCCAGCAAGTATGCAGATGACAGGACACAGCTCGAGTTTATATCATGACATTGCTCCATTGACCCTCTCTCCAACATTAGGGACACCACCTCCAGGAATTGTGGAAAGCAATGGGAGCGCTGAGGAGGTAATATACTCCAAGTTCAGTTGGGTATTTGGGGAGCTCCAAAAGGCAATGTGGCAAGCTGATACTTAGCTACCTTGTTTATCCCTTGTTCTGGCTCCTTCATATTTATCTAGCTGTTTATGGACACCTAAAAGCTCCAAAAGCTGTTTTCTTTGGCTCTGAACTACAGTCTATAAAATACTGCTCAGTAAGGGATCATGTTTGTGTCCTTTAATACCTAGCCAGGTGCTCTTCAGAGTTGGCAGCAGTGCCTTTACTGATAGCTTTGACTGCATTTTATGTCTTTTCCTTTACCATTACAACGCAGACTGCTGTTCAGCTATTGCTCCCTCTAAATCACGCATGATTTTGGCTTGTGGTAAAAGTAATTCAAAGACTATTTCCCCCAAGCAGTATGCCATATCTGCTAAAAGCAAATGAAGAAAAAAGCACGGAGTACAGAAATTCCCATGTAATTAAAATAAGATTGGGTTTTTTCCCTAACTTCTTAGTTACCTAAAGGGTAAGAATTATGTTTTGCCAAAGCTTGAAAAACTCCATTTCTAAAACCAGCAGAACAAGATCAGTACAGGAAACACTGGAGAGTGGTCCTACAAGAATACATTTGGGCACAACAATCAGTATTGCATTGCAATCTTTCTGGCACATTTTGATTCCTAGTGCACCATTCCTGTAAAGGACCAATTGCTGAATTTGATATATTTTCTTAGAAGAATAGCAGTAAGACCAAAACATAGCAATTTCCCAAAGCAAACCCTCTCAGAACAACAGAGGATGAATCTCTGCCACAAAGTTCTGCAAGGGATGAGGATTTTGATTTTCATTCTGGACAGTTTCAGTAATCTTTTAACATTAAATTTCCTGCTCACTGACAAAGTTCAGTGACAATCATAGCTCCCCTCCTCCCCCACTTCCATCTTATGTAACTGCACATTTCAATTAGATTGGGCTATGGTGAATGAATTACTGACATTTTCTTGTATACTTCTTGTTTCCCCTACTGCTTCATACGAACAGCTCAGTGGGTATCTGTGATATGTGACAGCTGTCAAGAAGGGCTATGTTCCTGGAATGCAGCACAGAATGCCATCCACAGCATAAGGATCATCTCTTCACATAGCCAGGAAGGGTACACAGACCTTGGCTCAGTTCAGACACAAGAGCTGACACAACAGGTTATCTATTCACCAGAGTCACCTAGGAAAACTTGCATACTATGACAAGGTCTCAGGAGGTCACTCATCCTGTTTCAGAGAAGCATAATAGGACATCAGTGTCTAGGAACCTCTGTAAAGGCATTTTAAATAACTTCCAACAACCTTAGAAGAAAGCATTGAATAGGCTTTTCCAAGAATTGCCTGGCTTTTCTGCAAAGTTTGGCATAAAGCAACTATGCAGCAGTGGTGAGCAACTCAATTATCAACCAAGAAATAGTGAGTAAATTCATGAGGGTGGTGTCTCAGGCCAAACATACAGATAAAATAAGCTCTGTTATTGCCCAAGCACAGCAGAAAAGCAGAAACTCTTCCATTTACCTTCCGCTACAGTGACACGCAGCTTTTATTCCCCTGAACAAAAACCATCTCGTTTCACGCAACTAGCATGGCATTCAGAAGGCACCTCTTGTGGCACTAAGTAAAATCTCTCATTTACATAAATAACAACTTACATTCAAGAAACAATGACAAGCCTCATAGGAAATGTGGAAATAACCGATTTCCCCAAAATGTTCACAGTATTTTTCTCCCATAAAATAACCTGCTCCACACACAGTTCTGAACTGCAAGAATAATTTATAAGGAATACTCTAATTTACTGATCACCTCCTTTGGAGTCAAGTATTTTTCTCTATTCCACCAACACAAAGCAGAACATGGATCACTAAAACCAGTATTTTGGGGAAAGTACGCATTGCATAAGAAGACCAGAATGTTATGCATGTTTGCAGCTATATGTGGGTAGATAAAATTGGCAAAATAGGTAATTTCCATGACATGAATACATGGGCACTATCCCTTGTTGACCCTGGCAATATTTCAAAGGGAAGCTTTCAAGGATTAACTGTTCAATCAATCAGATTTTATGACACATGCCAGCTGGCTCCACAAATGTACTTGCAATCAAATTGCAGGAATAACAATAAAAAAGTTTTAATCTATTGTTAGCTCTTGCACCAGAATGCACCCTGAAAAGTCGCACACTTTAGCAGGAACAACCTCCATGTTTTAGAAACTCCTCACCTGCCTCAGTCTGTAGCAAGGGTAGACTGTGAACAGCTCTTGCATAGGTGTTTGGAGGCATGTTCATACATGAAAGTGCCCTTCTGCCCCCCAGTCTTGAGCAGACTGAACGAGAGCTAATTAGAACTGATCCTTTTGCAGCCAGAGAACAAAGTCCTTCCCAAGTGCGTATCTACCTCCTGTGCTCCCTTCAAGACGCAGGAGAAGGCTACATACATGCAAATAACAGAGACAGAAAGAAGATGCAGCCTGAAAGCAACCCTGTGCACAGAACAGGGTCTGTCTTACTCCTAGAATAATAAATTGCATCAACGAGCCCTAATCAGGGCTGTATGCCCCTGGGGATTGCCGTTGTATGCACAGTCATGCTATAAAAAGACAGTACTGCCCCCAAAGAGCTTAAAACTGAAAGATAGTAGCAAACAGGCACAGAGAAGCCAACAATGCCCCCAAAACAGTTTACAAATAATGACAGTTATCAGACAGGTGGAAGTACAAGATAAAGAACATGATCTTCTACCAGCTCTTCTTTTAGCAAGCAACAATTTTTAGCAGGAGGAGGGGAAGAAATCGACTATCAATTCTTCTCTANCTTCTCTACAATATTTCCTCAGTAAGAACAGGGCCTGTCATGACTCAGCAAGGTGTGCTTTATTTCACACATATAAGTGATGCAATTGATTCCAGGTGATGTTAGCTTACTTCAGGTTAAGCAAATACATAAGTGCTTTGTTGAGTGACAGCCAAACCCCACATATTTCATTGCAAAACATTTGAGTGGGATCAGGA
>VYZV01021711.1:12660-24004 GCA_013401275.1 Pandion haliaetus | reverse complement strand
AAAAATCCTCCTACCTTTCCACTTGAGTCATACCAGGATATGGAGCTAATCTACCATATATAAAAAAATATATCAAATACCCTTGTAATAGATACTATTAATATATGCAAATTATCCAATTTATTTTTCTTTAAAATATTAATAATCTTCATTCTAGCAGTTTGTATCAAATATCTTGATGAAAATAGATTAGCCAAACTTGATATCTCTGTTTGATTTGCTTCCCATTCTACTAAGGCTGCAATCATAGCCAGCAAGGACAAGAATCTGGGTAGAAAACTGACATGAGCAGCAAGTAATCATTCACAGCCCATAATTTGTCCTGGATGACAGCTGTGAAGTCACCTTGGACTGCAAAATGACAGGTTTAGTTTAACAGCTTTGCCCCCATATTTGCAAAAAAAGTCTTGAGGACCCTCCTACAGCTTCTACAGCTATAGCTTTCCCACAGTTTTCTGTGGTGGCTTCCAGAGGTCTGAGTAGAGAAAGTCAGGGTCCTTTGAACAATGCAGCACCCTCTCCTCTACAGCATTGAGGAGGAGATCATTAGCGAACCAAAGGAAACTTTTTCACTATGTTACCTGTATATTTTTATGTCTACAGTTGATATATTCACATCGATTAAAGTCATTGCAAACACAAAAGGAAGAGATGCTGAACTACATGTGATCAAACTAAATATGGAATTCTTAAGCTGAAGGTTTGAACATGAGCTTGTGTTGTTAGTAGGTGGAAGTGAAGACCCATAGAATAAATCAGGCTAGAAGGGGCCTCTGGAGGTCATCTGGTCTGACCCCCCACCCCAGACATGGCCAGAGAGATAGAATTCATGAAAAGTGAAAGGAAATTCAAATATGCACTGGTGCCACAACCCTTTGATATCCAGGATTAAATGAGAAATTTACCTCCTTCTCACAGAGTAAATAAAAAAACCACTCAAAATTTCTTCTTATTAGACCAATTTTTCATTTACGCTTTACCAGATGTTGCACAGACAAGCAGCAGCAATGGAGTCTGCTTAAAGTTTGGACTTAGGCAAAACTTAGGTGAAGTAGTTGAAAAGCTCTGAAGCAGACTTAATTTCTTTTTAAGAGAGAACAATTAAGAGAGCCAGAATCAGTGTTCAAATGTACATATACTTACAAACACACATGTACATGAGGAATAAAGCACTTTTCCTCACCTCAATATATTTTCCAGCTATCTTCCAGTAAAAATAGCTACCTATTGTTGAGTGATTTGTTCAAAAACTGTTCTGCATAACTGTATTAAAAAAATTAATGGGATAAGTTCATTCCTCTTGTAATTTTACTTACTTTCCAGTCTCTACAGTCCAGACACTTAAGGAGGGGGAGAAGACCAAAAAAAGAGGGGATAGAAATCGAGGATATTTCTAGCATACTCTTTGGCAAAAAACTCTAGATCAAACTGATAAGCCTGCAGACTGCTGTGTATTCTCCATCACAGTCTTTAAAGAAGTGAAACAACCATATTGTACTTCCAAAAATAATATTCAGGAAATAAGACTCAAGATAACAACACAATTTTACAAGACTCCTGATAGTTTAGTCAAAAATGAAAACTGCTGACTTGTCTTCTCACTGTGCTTTTCTTGTACCTTACCAGGTCTAAAGCCTCTGTTACTGGAGAGTAAAGACTTTCAAATTCTCACTATTATACAAGACAAAACAGTATTTCTTGACATGAGAGAGTAGCTGTGCTCAGATATTCACTAGTGCAAAGAACGCTGCAGTGGTATGAGCTGTAGTTCAGCTGAGAATTTCCCTCACTAGGGTAAGTAATCCATTTCTCTAGGAACAGACACCTCCTCCTGTGGCCCTCCTTTGGTCTCCTCAATACATCCTCTTATACATACATCCAACCTTCTGCTTCACCTCCACTACCAGAACTCAAACATTGCAAAAGTAATCATTTTGCTCAATAATCATTGGGTTTTTCCTTATATACATGAAGAAAAGGAGGCACAAAAACATAGTTAGTGTAATTAACATGCTGTGAGCAAGGAAGGAATAGAACTTACTTCCTGACCCCAGGCGTTCTTGAAGCTTCCTTCTATGATGGTTTTTACCCTGAAGTTCTTTTGGAAAGAGAATAAACTGAAGAATATCAAAGCATGTTAGTTCAGTAAAGGAAGGAAGGAAAGGAGGAAAAAAAGCTTGTACCTAAATCAACAATCCAGCCAGAGCTTTGGTTAAAGCCTAAGAGGTCTGTGTCTCGGCAGCCCTGTGGTTTTAAGGAAGAACTATAATACCCATTTGCAAAGTGCACCTGGTCAGGCTCTGCCGAGATGGCCATGCACAATGACAGCTGCTATCCATTGCTCCATTTACTCCAGTGGAAGAGTAGGGGAGCTGAAGACTTTGGCAGAGCAGGTGGAATACATAGGTGCCAAAATTATATTCCTTGATAGAGCTTTGCTTAGTTTGTTAAAAAAAAATCATGTGAATCACATTTTAAACACATTAAAATGACATTAAGCTTGCAGAGTCAAGCATTCAAAGATACAGGAAAACACCAGTTAAGGTTTTCTGTGCAAATTAAATTAGTCTCATAAGTCACAGGCATGACAAAGCTTATCTCTACTCTAAAGTGCAGTCTTTCATTACTTTATCATTTACTTCTTTTCTCTCCCCCCCCTCCCCCAAGTAAGATCAAATGCCGTCTGCCAAAATTCAAGTGGAAAAACATAGACTGTAAGGTTGCTTCCCCAACCCCCGCCCACTGAAGCAAGATGCAAGACATTTTCCCTTTGTAATGTGAACAAAACAATGTCATTTTCTGTCAGCTCATTCCAAGAAGTACACTGATTTAAGCTTGGCTGAAATCCCCCCCTTCCCACCTCTCCTGAATGAAGACACCCATCTGGAAAATCTCAGCCTAAACTATTTAAGCTTTGCAGAGTTAACACAGGCCGTTAAAAATATGACCTTCTGGCTGAAAGCGTTAAGCAACCTTAAGCATAGGTAGCGTTAGCAGCCCAGTCCATCACACATAAACACAAACAGAAGAATGAGATCGTAATATTCTGAAGTTTTTACACAGTGGGAAGGAGATCCACTGTCAGAGCTGTGCGAGGAATATGTTTAATGCCTCTTCCAGCCAATGCAATGGCATCCTTCAGTAACAGGATTAACAATAGATATTTGCACATTTTCCTACAACATCTCTGCCAAAGCAACTTGGCCCTGGCCTTCCAAATCTTCTGTTGTACCCTCAATTACACTACCCCAGCTCTGGGAAGACATAAAGCATTCCTTTCCTCAATATACACTGAGGAAAAGGTTTATAGTGGGGTTTTTCTTCTGCCCATATATGCGGTTTTCATTCCCATTGGAAGACTAGCATTGGCAGAAGTTCAGTGTCCCAGAGATCCTCCTCTTCTCTCTTCTTTACAACCATTTACTATTCAGCTGGCTGTTACTCCACATCAGGTGCTGCTTTGCACTGGAACATACTACTACGGTAGTTATTCCTCCTCTGATCAATAAAAGGAGATTCCTTCTATGCATTCAAAAACCATGCTCAGCTAATTCAGTCACAAGTTACTGAACCAGCTGCAAGAACCACCAGGGAAATGGACTGTCTCTGTCTTACACAGCACATGTAACTAATTATTCACCTCAATCTCAGTAATAAATTATCCAGAAACTTAGTCTTAGGTTAGTGTTATTCAATTAATACATATATAAGATTATCAATACTAACAGGTGGTTTGGTTTTGGTGTTGGGTTTTGGTTTGGGGTTTTGTTTCTTTCTTTGTTTTAAGAGAGGGAGCACTGCTTCTTTAAAAGAATTGCAGCCAAGTGAATAGTGGGGAGGTGAAGGTAATGTTCACCGATCACTAAAACAGGATACACACACAACATTTATGTCGAGCAACGGCATGGGGAAAAGCCATGTCCTTCCTCCTTCCCACTCTCCCACTGCAGAACAGGTTCAAACCAGCTGAAACCGGCTGTCAGGTATTTGCTCCCCTCAGCTGGGGCACCCCGAAAGCTGCCCTGCACTGCCATTGCACAGGGGAAGGACCACCAGTGGCTGCTAGAGCTCTGCATGGGTGGCATCTGCAGACATAGCTCAGCAGCTACAGGAGCACCGAGAAGCTGCTCATCTAGCACTGCTCCACCGCTTCCTTGCACTGGAAAGGAGCTAAGCAAGCTCAGCAGTGAGCAGGGGTGAGTAATTTTAAACTTAAAGCTCACCAGTCTGCATTCCCAGGCTGTGAAGCACACCTCCCCTATCCTGCTCTAAAATCCATGTAGTTTATAATCATCCCCCACTTCAACATTACAAAGTAAGCAGGTTGATCTAGCCTGGGAACAGCTTTACAACCAGAAGTTCGTTTCAAACCATCTCTTGCTTTGGGGTGCTCCCTCCATTTCCATCAGAATGGTTCAAGTTCATGGCCTAGATGATCTCCTTGACTGCCTGGCTTCTGGGTCTGCGAGCCACATCACCTGCCTTGGGACATCAGCAGAGCCCATGAAATCACCCCCACCAGGATCAACACCTCTGAGCAGGCTCTGTGCTGTTTCATGTAACCACTTCTAGGTGGTCACAAGGTCATTTGGTCGAAGAGGGAAATGTTTGGTCTGCGTTTGCTAAAATTAGTCAGCGGGTGCAAGGTATTCTTTTACTTTGCTGTTAGAAGCTTGAGAGTAAGTAGCTGGATGTTCCAAACAGAAAAAGTTTTAATATAACAAGGAAATAACCTTCCTTTCAGAAGTGCTGTGTCCTCCATATGGCACAGCGCTCACAGTTGTCCTAGATAGAGTAGGGTTTTAAAGACAGCAGGAGGAAGGCTCTGGTTTTGGACTTCCTTCTTTTTTTTTAATTTAATATATTTTAACAAGTTATTGTATTAGGTTTTGTAACTATAGTCCAGTTAAAAGCTAAGTGGGAAAAGAGCTCTTCGAAAGAAAACATTATATGATCAACAATTAATGTATTCTGCATTTATTGTTTCCTATCAGAAAAAAGGTCAACTTTTTTTCATCCCCAATACTCATTATTTTTACTTCCTTGAAGAAAGCAATTAAACTGTATGCAGAAGTGAGGGGGAAAATGCACTTAACCATGTAACAGAAATAAGTAGCAAGCATTTATTTTCTTTGTGGTATGATGATGACACTTATTTTGCTACCTGCAGCCAGCTTAAAATCAGGGTTTCCATAATAATATGTCATCTCACAGCCCACACAGAGCTTTTCTGCACAGGACACCACAGAGGCTAGAGAGTCGCTCTCCAGGCACATGTGCTCACAAATCCCTGAGCTGGTTTAGGCCACAGCAGCTTTTCTCTCACTGGCCTCCTGATAGAAAGCCTTTGCCTGCAAAACATGCCAGCAGGGCTCTCGGCAAAATGGGACTAGTACCCTTATACTTATGTATATTTGATTATGTATTGATATAAGCATACCTTTTCACAGATCTTCAACCCTATGTTCCCTAGACGTACGATTTTTAAGGACACAGAACAGTCCATTGCAAGCAAAGTTTGACATTCAAAAAAAATAACTTTTTGTTATTTTACCCATCACAAAACCAGAACATAGGTGGGCAGACAGGTTTCTGTTCCTGCAGCCCACTTTCTCTTTGAATTATACCTTCTCTCCCCTTTGTGCAGCCAGCTTCCCTCGGCCTTGGCGAGTCCTGACCTGTTCGCTTTCCTGCTCAGCTGGCTGGGAACATACAGCAAATTCACACTTATTTCTGTGTGTTCTCTTTGGAGATTTCTTGTTCTTCCTTCAGACGCTGCTGATTTCCTCAGAGTTCAGTTCCAGTGAGATCCCATCCAAATGGGAGACACAAAGGGTAAACGACGATTTACAGGAGATATTTAACCCTATTCTGCCAAATATCGAGGGATTACACTAATGATACCGCAGCATCATAGTTGTCAGCAGGGATTGATAACGATCATGTGGACAGATTCCCTACATTATAACAGACTCAGGACAGATTTTGCACATGTGAAACAAGGTATGCTTTTGTTTTCACTTGCTAAACATGAAGTACAACGTTCAGTCCATCTGTAACATAAGAGTTAGTTCAGTTCTCCATGAATTTCATTATCCTCTCTTAGAGGTATATTATTTCAATAATTCTGCCCAAAATAATCCAGTACTTGGGATTAGCGGTACGTGAACCTTTGAGAGCCAGAAAACCACTTTATTGTGGTTGATGTGGTGTAAGTGATGAAGAAATAAAAAAAAAAAAAACAAACCCACCACAGCTTGACAGACTGACATTTGCACTCTGATACACTAGTAGACAATGTTGGTTTTGACTTAAATTGAAGTCTTGGTGTAACTATGCAACATCAGAAATTAATGGCTTCCTATTTCTATACACTCCCCCTTCACTGCAGAAACCGTTTCATTAAATAGATAGATGCCTGACTTTTCCCTAATTCACCAAACCACACTGACTTAAGCAACAAAGAAATCAAATCAAGTCAACCTATTACCTATTCAATCCATTTCAGGAATTTGCATGCTCTAAAGCATATCACAACTATCCCAAGTAGCAAGATCTGGGGGGGAAAACACATCCCTCACTCTTTCAATGTAAACAAAGTATTGTGCCTCAAAGTAAAGGTTGCTGCAACATTGACAGGATTCCAGGGCTACATGCGTAGCACTGGTTTTTAAAGAATGGAAAAATCAAGCCCTAGCACATCAGTCCACCTTTATCAACCAAGTTGCCTCTCCAGGTTTTCTCTTAGCATAAATCTCAACCCTCAACACACAAAAGTTAAAGGTGCAGTCTTCCTTACAGAATCAACCCAGAATTTGGTAAGACTTGGTAAGCCTTAAATTGTTAACTCCACATCTGCTTCCATTTGTTGGCATTTTTTAATTCTGATTGAAAAAATGAAAAGCTGTAAACTGGATAATAAACATGGACATCAACGATTAATGTTTCTGTTCATTTGCCATGCAGGACAAGAATTCCAGTTTACTACTGTATTTTTAGATATTGCTTTCTCATAAGCAGCCCTGTATCCCCAATCTGTGGGTTTTGAACTTGAAAAAGTTACACTTCAGATTGTGTTTACACTTTGCAGCTGCTCTAGGTATAACATTTTAATGTCATTTAAAAGGATGTGTTGTATTGATCTTTACATTCTACTCGCAGATTCTGCAAAAAGCAGAAGAGTAGTGATTTTTTTATTTATTTCTTTAGAGAGGAGAAATGTGTTAGGATCTCTCTCTGTGTCAGAAGTTTTTGCTTAGGAAAAAAATAAAACAGATGATCACAACTATAAAAGCGGGGACAGAGCAATGATAGAGAAGTGTTGAAGTGCAGCTGCTGCTCTCATTGTCTTTGAGGCTGCTGGCTATAATGGACAGGCAACTTGACATATGCTCTTAAACGCCAGCCTGCAGAAACACAAACCAGTGGGTTCTTGGTTTACATATGTGGGGAGGTGAACTTGCCTTTGCAAGTTTGGCAAAACTGATTTTCAAATATTGTACATACTAGGGAAGAACTCCAACAGTGCAGATTCCTCAAGAATAAACAATGGGATGAGTGACCACAAGCATTCTTTTTCCACTCTAGGAAACTATTAAGGGTCCAAAATTAACCAAATCACTGAAAAGTATAATAGAAATCCATATCTGGATGCTGAAGGCAAACAAATTGAAGTGAGAGCAGAGTCACAATTTTTTTCAATAGAACTGGTAGTGAACCAATGGCACAGTTATCTCTTGGCATCTTTCCACATAGACTAGATAACTTTTTTTTAAACTAAAATAGGCAACCTGAGAATGTATGGAGCTCAGTATACATATAGTGAAGGGGCAAAAATATAATGACCTATAACAGCTAGAAGCTCAAGGAACCGTGTTTAAATAGCCTTTTCTCAGCCTCCAAGTCTTCGAATAACCTCATCAAGTTCAAAGAACAGGGTAAGAAGAGTTAGGGACAGCTGCTCCTCTACAGAACTGTAACAGTGCATTTTATTTCTCTTTTTACTTAAGTGATTTTATCCACAGAACATAAATAGGTCTAGTCCATAGCATCTAGCCATAAACCCAAGTCCCTGGGGCATAGAAGCAAGCAAGTCTACTAAAAAATGAGAAATAACACCCACACCAAAAGAAACAAAGGCTAGCCATCTTCTCTTTAAGAATTTTTATTATTATTATTTATGGTCTAATCTTAATATAGCAATATCCTGCAGATTTTTTTCTGTGTCAGAATATTTAATAAATATTGTATATTCTCAAACTATAGATGCATGGTATCAATAAACTATGCAGTGAATGTGACCTTTGTCTTCTAACCTATGTTAGCAAATTACTTTCTCGCATTTCACTGAACAGGTGAGAAACACACAGACATGCAAGTAACATGGCAATCGGACACTCCCATCTAGACTCCAGTACAGACTCAAACATATGAAAACCTATTGTAACTGGTTAAAATAATCCACTGAAGATAATTAACATTTTAAAACATTTCATCTGAGAATACCTCTCATTTCAGCTGTGGGCAGGTTTTGGGCCAGAAGCTGGATTCTACACTCACAAAGCAAATAAATGAGCTAACAGAATAAATAATAAAATGTACCTAATTGAATCCCTCATTGCTGAAACCAAATAAAATCTTCTTAATCATGCAGATATCTGTGATCATATCTACTTCAGCGACTTCTGAGTCTAGACTTTTTTTGTTAAATACCAGCAGTCAGCCACACACAGCTCATCGCATTATTAAAAAAAAAAAAATAGAGTCTAATCACAAAGCAAACACTCTGCTATAGTATCTCTGTAGAGCAAAATAATACTGAAGGGCCACAGCCTCCTCTCAAAACATGCATGAAATTGCTGTTGACATCTGCTGGGATTCAGCATGCAGCAAAAAGCAGGATGTGGCCTCATGAAGCAAACTGCTTCAGAGTGGTTCATAAACAGCATACCAGCTTAGGGGTGAATCCTGCACCTCTTGCTCATACAGAACCTCCGCAGGTCAGCAGGATAGTTTAGGCTGGAAAAGGACTTCAGCAGTCAAATTTTTATGCTGTTGGAAGTCAAAAGAGATGCAAATTTAAACTTTCATTTATGTAGATTAATTTTATTCATTTAGATTATGAAAAGTGCTTTCCTCAAACAAGATCTGGTAAATGTTATGGTATTGGGCTATGCCCCCTTTTCCTAGTGCTTCGTACTTAGTAAATGCTGAGTAATATGAACCTAACCATATCCTTTCCCTTAAAGCTAAAAAAATCTGGATATTCTCTCTATCAGCAAATAAAGATAAGAGTAGCATGCTGCAAATGCCAATTTTACTGCGTATTTCAAGAGGTGATAATGCACTTTTCATGGCAAATTCTCTTTTCTCTATCTAAAAATCAATAACTTAACCATGCTCTTTTTCTGAAAAAGCTGGAATTTTCTGAAAATATCAGTTACAAAGCCATCTCTGTATTATTACAAATTTACGACATCTCAAGACCACAAATAAACTCTAGTTATGGCATAGTGGGAAACTAGTAAATAGCCAACTATTTGCGGTAGGAAAGCTTTCAGGAAAAATAAACTTATGCAAGTACACATGAAAATGCTGAAAACTAATTGAAGAATGTGAAACGAGAGTGCCTTTGTACCTATGCAAAGGTTCATATTCAGGCAAGAATTCCACTTGAAGGGATGGAGCCTACAATGACTGAATATACGACATTTACAAATCAAAGCAGCTGGCTATGAGGAGTCTCTGAAAACTAATCAATGTTCCAATATATTTTATTATGGTTGTCAAAAATCCTGTGAAGCAGGTTAGTAGCATGTAGCTATCAAAAGACAAAAAACACCATGGGAGCTGCATAATCTTTGCTTATTTGAAAGTCTGACAGTTTCCCTTGATTGAAAGAAGGATACTTCATTATGAGTATTAAGCGTTGCTTTATGAGTTATGTAAAGTTTATGATTTTTCATTTATGCTTTAGAATCTTAACCACATTGTCTCACTTATGTGTAATCCATCAACCCAGGTGACAAATAGTCTTCTATATTTACACACTAGGAATATACAAGGAGCATACTGTATTAGCAGCTGAAACTACAAACGTCACTGTCAATCAAACCGGCTGGCATAGGACAATTTTTCTTGTCACCAAGAGGCTTAAAGCAAAGAATCTGTGCCTAATTCTCTTAAACCTTACAGGTCAAAAGGTTTTAAAATTATTTTTGACACCATTTCTTTGCTTTGTCAACAGGCCCGAGTACTTTTTAACATGTAAAGGATATCAAAAAGCTGCTCATCAGAACAGTCTGGCATTAGAAATTTATGGCTTTAAAGTCTGAAGTGCACAGTAATTCCACTGGTATAACAGCATGCCATTCTGGAATGAGAGGATGGAGATGCGGCTGGAGGACTGCAACTTTTATTAACGCAAAACCTCCAAACCAATCACCCTCACTGCAAGCAACCAGCACTTGCTGAGTCAAAGACACCTCACAGCCTAAAGCTGCACCGCAGCACAAAACACCCTGCTATTGTGCGCAAGCTGTCACGCAGCCACTTCCCTTCCCAGTCGCTTCAAATCCTGCTTCAAGGTCTCGCTTCCCCCACACACCCCCAAACACACATGTAGGGTCTCTAAATTGGCAGCGGTGATGTCCTTGTCATTTGTTCAGCTACTCTACACATAGATGACAACCACCACCCTCGAAAAATTGGGGCTTTTTAAAATTTTCAGGAGCTCAGCTGTTGGAGCCTATCTTACTAGATATGCTGCTTTGCAGCAGGACCAAAGGCCCAGCTGAAGCTTTGGCCCTGTCCTGACTGGTCAGCAGAAGGAAACGCGGCTTCTTCCCAGCGGAGTTCACAATCCAGAAATTCTGAAAATACTGAATGACTGAAAAACAATCCCCCTACGCAAGCTGCTGGCTGCAGCTCCCAGGGACTGTAGCCAGCATCTTCCACTCTCTGCCCAGTGCTTTCAAGACAGTCCCTGGGATCTGGCAAGGAGTGGAGCCGTGCCATGCAGCAGGCAGTGCAGCACTTCTCGCAGAGCCAAAAGCTTGCAGCGGCAGGGTGCTGACCTGCCACCTAGAAATTACTACACAAATCTCTTCCCAGTTTGTCCAATAGAGCAAGCCTGGTGCATCCTCCCAGCAGAGTGGAAAGCTTTCCAGCTGAAAATAAAGACAGCAGACTGGGCCGGGAGATGCTGTAAGCAATGAGAAAACGTATATGGTGAAGAGAAATAAGGTAAAAGTTGAATAACAATGGGGGAGATTGACCTTGACAAAGGGAATATAAATCTGAAGAAAAGGGAAAAGAGACAACAGAATAATCGGGTGGGGGGGGG
>VYZV01021710.1:19159-29507 GCA_013401275.1 Pandion haliaetus | reverse complement strand
ACAGAAATGAAAAAAAAATTAATTGCCTGCAGAAGTTACAGGGTTTGTTTCTGGTGTAACATCTTGGAAGGTTTAACTAGCCTTGATTTTGTTGAGGGTTATTAGATGGCTAGGACTAGATTTCTGCTGTTTAATGTAGTGACATTTTCTTTTCTAGAAATAGTTTGAAAAACACTGCTTTGAACTGGGCTTGAGGTGGTCACTTTTTGCCCTAAGGTTTTACTGTGTGCATGCGTAGCATAGTGTGTGCGTCTTGAGCCAAAAAAAGTTAATATGGTATGTTTGCTAAAGGGTTTTCAGGGAAGCTGGCCAGTAGAAGCAGGCTGCTAACCACAAACTGAATACCCTTTCCATGATGAGTTCTTTAGACCTCTTCTATTCATTCTGGATTTTTGGTCTGAACCCTTTTCACTGTTTGGTTTTGGCAGTTATAACTATATGTAAACAGTTTTGTCAGTATAAAAGCACAATTACTGCTACCTCTTATTTTTGTTTAATATTTTGCTCCAGCATATATATCCAAATATTACACTTCTGTTTCAACAAGAATGTTCCACTGAGAGCTCGTGTTCAGCTGGAGTCAACACCCTTCCTCATCTGCTAATGGAAGGCTAATCTGAGCACTCCTTAGTCCTCTTTAGTCATATCTTAGTTTAAATGCAGAAGAAACTGCACGTGTGTTAATCTCACTGACTTTGCTTTAAGTGGGTTAAGGATTACTTTGCAGTTCTGCCAACGAGAGGAATCATAAGGACAGTATGTTATGACAAGACACAGTGGCAAGCATCAAGGCACTGACTCCACACTCTAGGCTCTGCAACTGGCATGGGTTTTTTTGATTGTTTGGGTTTTTTTAAGTATTTTTTCTGAATTTTTACTTTAATGCAATTGGTAGTCTGCAATTTACTGAAGCTTCATTTGATTGTGTTAAAATGGAAGTTGTTCAACTAAGTATATTTCTAGGCAATTCATGTTGGTTTTCATGATTGATCTCTCACTGTCATTATTTATTGTTCTACTATGTTTTTGTCATCACAAAAGTTGTCTAAAATTGTATTTTCTTTCAAAGCACTTAACTGCTTAAGAAGCTGTAGAACGACACAATGTTGCAAACAGAGTGATCCCTTTGATACTCCACTAGAAATACCTGTTGAATTGACCAATTTGCTGTGTGGGGGCTGTTCTAACTTTCCTCAACTCCCCTTTGAAATTCTCATTTATCAGAATGATAAGCAAGACAAAGCCAGATGCCTTACAGAAGTCCTCTGTGTCACCACAATTATTTTGTCAGCCCAAATAATGAGCCCATTTAGAGGTGGCGTGGAGGCTGGGAACAGCCTATTTTCCCTAGAAGCCACTAGAGTGATATTAATTATATACCCATCTGTTATCTTCTTATATGTTAATGACCGCAGAGACCTCACCAGCCAATTGTTTCTCAGTATTCCTAGACAGCTAGTTATAACTTTCATTCTCTCACTTGGCTTCATTTTCTTAAATAGCACTTCTTTTCCAACTGCCATTTTATTTTTGGAACACAGTCAGTACTAGGCTGGCAATGTTCTGATGTGATACTTCAAGGCATCTCTGCTTAGTTCTAATAATTGCTTATTCTGTTCCTAAAAAACCTACCTTAGTTCATCTTAAATTTCCTTCAAAATGCAGCCCCATTTACACCTTAACTTAGCCTTGAAAATAGGTGCAGAAACAGTATGGTATTCTGCTCTTATTCTACCCTGCACTGATTTCTGTATCATTTCTCACAGTATGTACATGCCTTCTAGGGGCATGTTGAGATACGTGGTATAATTGTTTTTCCTCTGCATTTAGGGAAAGAATTACTTGTCTGTGCAGGATATTGGGTGGTTGCTAGAGGTTGCAAAATAGTCTCTTAAGTAGCACTGGCTGATATGCTACCAGGAAACTTTACATTGTTTCTGCACTTCTAGATAAGGCTCTAAATTACCAGTGGTACGGGCTGTGCCTAAATTTAAAGATAATGGGAAATGGTAATGGCAAGCTGCCACATAAATAAATAGTCGAAAGTGAAAGGAGGAAGGTAGCTTAAGCAAGCAGCTCATGAGAACGTATTCATTTCCAAAATGCAGCAGAGAAAGAAGAAAACTAAATGGAGACAGAATCTTAGATGCTCACTCTGTACATTAAGTTTAATGGTTCTATCAACAGCTTCATATGACAGGAAATGATCTGGGCGTTTTGTTCACTTATTCTGGATGCCCTTAGTTTCAGAGAGCAACTGGTAACATGGATTGCACCTCGGAAGGGGACAGCTGAACTCTCCCTCTGGCTTTAGTGAGGAAAGAGCAGCGATGAAATCCATGGACTGTGTGCACGTCATCCAACAGAAGGATACTGCCTCCTCTCCCTCTGCCCCCCCTGGTGCTGCTTCAGGCACCACGGGACTTTTTTCTGTGACATTCCTGTGGCTTGCAATGCTCCTGTCCTCTTGTCTTGCAGCAGTGTCTCTTTACCATGTTATCGCCCTGAAAACAGAACTAGAAGCTCTGCGCAGCAAGTTGATCTACAGAGTCCAGGCAAGGTCTCTGCTAGACGGGCCACCCATGTTCCCTGATGAAAATAAAGTGGGTACCCCTGTTTCTTCCTTCCTGCAAGCATCTGCAGCTGGTGCCGGGCAGGTAAGCTGGAGGGGTGGGTTTTGGCTTGCAGGGGATGAGCAAATGCAAGGCTGCTTTCACTGACTGTCACTTCTCCCCATTAGGAGAACAGGCTGCCTGGCCCTGGCCCAGCTGAAAGCTTCCAAAAGGAAATATGGAATGGGAGCAGAAACAGGGGAAGAAGGTCGGTTGTGCACACAGAAGAAACAGGTAAATAGCATCTGGTGGAGTGGGTTGGGAAGCCGCAGCTGGATACGCTCTCGAGAAAAGCGGCAGTGCTTGACCGGTGCCTTTTCCTGTCAGCAGACCTGTGTTTCCAGAGCCTATTATGGTTTTCACAATTACTGCTGAATGAACAGTGTTAACTGTAGGCATATTCTCTTAATGGTTGCTATACTATGTAGGGTACCAGATATTCATGCTATCTTCCAGTTGGGCTTTGAACGTTAGATCACAAACCTGCTTCTTGTAGCAGAGGTATTGCTCGATGATGTGGTATAGCAGAGTAAGGCAACTTTAAGTCGTTCGGATTGTAAGCGGCTCAATTCTAAATCCATCAGTCTCAGTTTAGGCTAATGCCTCACTTGTTTCTCTCTGATCAATAGTAGGGAGGGAAAGTTATTATTAAAAATGCTAAGTCATTTTTCTGGGAAAACATGCTCATCCTAGAAGAGAGAAGTAACAAGAGAGCTCCTTAACTTTAGGGAAGTAGGAGTTTTCAAAGAGAAAGGCTGACTTGTACCTGTCAAAAGAGGCAGACTACAAGGAATTCAGGATAGCATCATTTCTACATTAAAACAATCTATTAATATAATTACCAAAATTAATAAAGGCATGCCTATCCAGTAAGATTTTTTTTCTATCATGGCCTTTTTAAAAGGTACTGTAGAGAACTCTGAAGACTGTGCTCCATAAAAGACTTCTGATCTGTATTATACTGTTGGAATATTGATGGCATGCATTTGTTTCCTTTGGGGATAAAATGCCTACATTTTTTTCTTTTGGTCTTTCCAAGCACAATGATACCTGATAGGATGAAATACAGAATTTTATTATAACAGTTTGCATACATACTTTAATTGCACTGAGTAACTAAAAATGTTCCTGAGTTGCTAAATCAGTTCAATCCTCTTACAGATACTTTTAGATTATTTTAACTGATGAAAGCTGATATCTTAAATTATTAATAGATGAAGTTGAAGTGGAGTAATTTGTAGATAAAGACTAAATTGAACTTTGCTTAAAATATGCTTTTGAGTAATTAATGTGAAATGTATTTCACTTAAGCTTCAGCAAGCTAAATGAAATATAAGTTCTAGAGTATAATCACTCTACTTACCTCCAATATTCTCAAAAGAGAATACTCATTTAGGACACCTCCCAAAATCCATAGGTTTAAATGGGATATATTCTATTTCATTAGTAATCTTTGGTTCAGGGTCTTGGCTAAGAGTGATTTCACAAACAGGACGGAGAACAAGATTGCTTCAATTTTCTTTTTTGCAGCCTGTTTCCTATCACAGGAACCACAGAGCTTCCCTGTTCTCCCCACCCTAGCATCTCCCAAATAAAAACTAGTGATCTAAAGCACAAGTATCATCAAAAATAAGGAGGCATGTCTTTTTTTAAATGAATTTTATAGCATCACTACTCTGCAAGTTATCTAGTTCCCTTCATGGTAGCTTTTGTCTTGACTCTTATTGCTATTTGAGGGTGTATGGGGAAGAGAAGGGTTTTGGGCTCCTCAGCTGTGCTTCTGGCAGACTTAAGATTCTTTTTATCAGGTAGCCACCTCCGATTATACCTATTTACCTTTATTCACATAAAATTCTAATTAAGATACTTATTTCTGTATGCTTTTATTTGAAAGATACAGCTGGCTTTAAAATTGTTTAGGATTGATGACAGAAAGCACAGAATATGAACATTCATTTAAAAGGGAAAAGCTACATATATTGACCCACTAAAAAACTGTTTTCTAAGATGACCATCATATTTTTGTTTATAAAAAAGTAAATTACAAATCTTGCATTTATATAAAAGGTAATCTCTTAGGGTTACCTTTCTGCCTGCTCTAATTACAACAAAGGAAGCTTGTCAGAGTTCAGTAAGATGTAACATTTTCTTGGATCAGGTTTCACGGATGGCTGTGAACCTACTAGTCAATAAATTTTGTTTGAGTGAAATAAGAGAACATGGTGTTGTTCATGGTGCTGAATCCTGTCTGTCACTTGGTTGTGTACACAGAATTACTAGCCCTGCATTTTGGTCTTCTTGCATCCATTTCTGGGTACCAGAATCCTGGCATCTTCCAAATTGTCCTGCAGATGCACTGCACTCATTCTGGTACCATGGCAGATAAATTAGGGTATTGAGTGAGGTGCCTTGTTCTTATCCTATTTCTGTTTGCTTCAACAAGGTCTCAAAGTAGAGTCTGGTCTTATAATTAATCATTGACCCATAATTTCACTTTAACATGGACCAGTTCCTTAGAAAGTGAATATTTGAAAATGTCACTGGTATACAATTGCTTCTCTTGTGCTTCATCAGAGAGCAGAAGTAAAACATAGCACCATTATTTTATTTATAAATAATATTGTGGTTCAATTGCATTTTCTTTTTAAACTTTCATTATTAAATTCCAAAAATGGATGTCCCATGTTTCTTTTTAGGCCCAGCACAGCCCTTCTTGAACATATGGAATTTAATATTTTTTTATATTTGCTTGATGTTGTGTGCATAAAAGTGGCCACAAATTAGAATTTTAACTAAAATGACAACTGAATGAAAATGGATCTAATACAAGGTTGTTCTTTCATATTTTTATGGGGTATGCACTTGTCTGTGTTCATGCATAAAAGTGTGAGTCATCAGTAGTTGTACATTTTGTGTCTCGAGAAAATTTCCAGCTCAAGTAGGTTGAAGAGATGGGTTTTGGGCATCAATTCCAAACAGCTAGCAGTCAGAACCAGAGTTCTCGATACAATGAGTAACCAGAGTTCTCGATACAATGAGTAGGAGTTAATGGGTGATTTTGAAAGGTACATATTATTAAGATGCAGTCAGATAGATCATCTAACCACTTCTAGCAAATGTCACATCAGGACACATAAGAACAGGTACAATTTTTCTTATTTGTCTTTATTTTTATAAATTTTGCCTGTAGAGGAAAACCACTACACAACAAAATCCTCTCCTTAATTTTATCCTGTGTTGACAATTACTGATTGCCTTGCATGCGTGTTTATCTCTAAGCTGTATGTGCACTTGAGTCCAGGAAAAAGATACAGGTTCCATTACCTAAGCCAGTTCAATGTACGAATGTCAAGTTTCATTTACACACTCTCTCTCTGCCTCTTTCTGATCATTATTGTGGGATTCTGTTTCCTGCGGCCAACTAGGGAGGTGAGCATCAGGTCTTCTGTAAACTCAAATTCAGGCGATGTTCTGCTGTGATCAGGTTGGAGCACCCATGGACTATATTTACTTTGGTGTACTGAGGTTATCCATCTCAACAAGTCTGATTGCATGTATGGAAGGAACTGAGGAGAAATTCTAAGTGATTCCACAAAGCAGTGAGGCAGGCTAACCTGGCATGTGAATTGGCAATTTTTTTTTTTACACTAGCGGTTCCTGGATTCTACTCCAATATCAGTTGTGTCCATGGGCAATAACTATTGCCATGCAAGCGTGGTGTATAAGTTGTGAGAATTTTGCCATTGTTCTTGGTATAATTGCCTTACTGGCAAACTGATACGTTTGCTTTGGCAAATTGGTACATTTGTTGGTTAGAAGTGTTTTGGCTCTGTATGTTGTTGTTCTAGATCTCTGTGACAGAGGGATTGCAAGAACTTTCACAAGTGGAACTTTACTTTAGTGATCTTTGAATCAAGAAACCTAACCTTTTGTTACTAGTCTAAATGACACATATAAAATTCCCGCAATATAAGAGTTCTCTTAATAATAAAAAAAAAGCCCTACTTCTTGAAAAGATATGTTAATCTTTTTTGTTTCTGCTGACAACAGTCTAACTCAAAAGGAAGTAGGCCCTTCTATGTGAAAGGATAGAAAATGACTTGATACAATGCTGCAATTTTACATGAAGAGTTCCACTTACTGAATGAATGAGTCAGTGCTGTGTATTATGCAGAACACTGTGCAATCAAAAATACACTAAATAGGCTCTGATTTTTAAAAAGAATATTCTACTTTATACTGTATAATAGAAGTCTACATAAAGCATTCTTAATTCTTAGTAAATTATTTCCTTGTTATTCTGATTGTAACATGTTCCTGGTAATTCTGTTAAGGTCAAAATAATTCTACCAGTATGTCAAAGATATTTATTAGATCTGAGTCATATCTGTAACTATGACCAAGCCATTTTAGTGCAGGGACTGATTTAATCCATGATTAATGCCACATAAAGACAACTTAATTAAAAAGCACCAAATTAACCACTCTATAAAAATGCACAAGCAAAACGTAAAAGAAGATCTCTTGTGATGAGAAATGAAGAAGTTAAGGGAAGAAGAACTGCAAATTGTTCAAGAACATGCATATAATTCATAAATTGAATTATCTAGTGTTTAAGTATGTTTTGGGAAGTCTACAGAGAACAGAACTAGACCAAAGAAGGAACCTAAACAAGCAGGTCTGGTTTTTAAAGTTCAGGTTTTTTGCTTGTTTTTATTTCACCAAAAATTGAGATAGATGTTTCAGGCCTCAGATATCAAAACTTTAAAATTTATGCATGAGTTCACAGATAGTAAACTTGAAATTTTGTTTGGCTGGATTATGAAGTTGGATTGCAAAATATTAAAATGATTATGCAAGTTAAATAATACAAAAACTTGCATGGGAGGGCAAATTTGATTCTACCAATATCCAGTCTTAAATCATGCAGATATGCAGAAAGCTGCATTCCTATCCTGCTGCAAAAGCTAGCTTTTTTAAAAAAATTGTGGTTACATTGCTCAACCAGTGGAAAACACAACCCTTCATGTGCTGGCTGTGGTTTATAAAGGCATCTGGAGTCACTAACTTCTTCGGAATTGGCTGTTTTGTTCATGGAAGAAGGCAGACTCTGAAATCTTGTTCTCTCCACCCACACCCTGCAGAGCGGTTAAAATCAGAAAAAAAAAAAAATTGCTTTTCAAAGCAAAGCTGTTATATCAAGTCACAAGGGGACGGAGCATACTTTATTGGTCTAGATACACTGTTTTGTACAGCTAGACATAATGGTGACACTCAAGTCCAAATATTTGTACACATTTTTAAGAGGTGTTTTACGAATCCTGTATTTTGCTTGCATTATTGATTATTCAAAAATCCTCTAGACTACAAAGCTGATGCTCAGATTTGATTTACACTGGGCTGAAGGGCATTCAGGTAGAGCTTTTGATTTATTCTGCTCAGTACTGTTAGTAACTATTCAACCCATATTTTGTAATGCATATATTCTTGATACTGTACTTCAGGTAAGATTTGGGTCCTTCTTGGAATTCAATTGCTAACATTTCTTAACAATGTTAACTTTTTACTGAAAATCCCTGTTAATTTACCCAGAAAATATACTCTGCATATCCATATCTTCTCCTTAATAGTAGTGTTGTTTACTCTGAATTTGTTTCAATGAATTACTTAATTTTAAGCCTATGTAGTTCTACTGAGGTCAAAGTGAAGTACCTGTATATACTGGAAATACTTGTGTGTCTTTCTTGGCTTCTGAACATTTCTTTGAAGCATGTTGTTGTTCAATTCCTCAAACACTTTTTTAGATATTATTTGTCCTTTGCAGCTTTAGGTAAAACAGCCACTGTGCTAGTTTCTGTTCTCTTTATTGTTATGAATGACACTGTTATAGCCATATTTCTCTGTGAAAAACAAGCTTACTATATTCTGTGGAGCTTTATTTCTACCTGCATACAATAAAAGAAGACAGTGAGTTTTTTTAGATAATATATGCAGATTTGATATCTGTAGCATAAAGCAGAGTTGGTATGTATTTTAAAAAGATAGAAAAGATCTTGGATTGTACAGAACTTGCCGATTTCAATTCCTGTGTAGCAGTTCTCAGCAATAATGACAAATATTTCAATGCTGCAAACAACTGAAAAAAATCCAGATGTGCAAACTGTGAATCAGGATAGTTTCAAGAATGTCAATCAAGTTTGCAGAGCAGGTTTAACAAGAGTTGCTAAAGTAGCTACAACTTTCACTGCTTGTGGATGCTACTCGTTGGTACCCAGCTGGTTAGTGTGAATCATAACAAATCCTCTCTTGGTTAGTGGAAAATCCAGTGGCCACACTAATAGTTCTTTTAAAAGCAGGAATTAAATTTTTGATTTAGCTTACTGAAATACTAGGGAATCAGCAAATTCCATTCACTAGGAAGGCACTTTGCTCCAAAGTAGAGTGAATTAATACCTTGTGAAATAAATTGCCTGATGTGCTTTTTTTGTGCGACTCCAGAAAATCACATTTCGATTTTATTTGGAACCTTCTTTTTCAGAAAATTCTGTCGCTTGCAAGTGTGATAGAAAAATGACTGATGTATAATAACTTTTTCCATTTTGTGTTGGCTTGGTTTTTCTAATCCTTATCAGAAGGCAGGGAATTCAGATGCCTTTAAATTCTTGGTTTGAAATTCTATAGATTTTGGCACATTATTGATGAGTATTGATAGAACTCAAGGACATGTTCCTGTGTAGGAGACAGAAGCTTGCAGGATAGGGTTCCCGTTAACGTCAGTAGGTCTCACAGGTTGCGTGATTGTTGTGACACTGACACATTCCCAGATGTGCACTTGAATCTTTGTCCGCTGCCAGTTGGCACTGCTGAGTGCTGGTGAGCACCCAGCCCTCTTCTGGTGTTTTCAGGCAGGTCCCCTTGGAAAGGAGACTTGGATACAGAGGGAGGCTGCTTTCTACTCAAATCCTTTCACTGCCTGCCGTGCAGCAAGAGGTTTGTGCTGCTGGGCACTTGGTTGCATGTGTGTGGGTACCAGTGGCAGATGTAGAAACAGGATCCCATGGAGCAGGGCACTTCCCATCATAGGAAGAGTGGCCAAATCCAACCCACAGCTTTTTTACCTGAAAAGATGTAAACAAAAATGGAGATTTAGCAACCTACAGCAGAATTTTCTTCTCTTGACTCTTAGTAAATTCATTTGGTTTCTGTCAAGTGCAGTAAATGTTACTGCTCGGTTTTCCAACCTTCAGTGTAGCACTAGAACCAGATGTTTTCATTAAAATCTGCTCTAAGCAAATGCAACTATCCTTCTTTTCTTTTATTCTGTTCCCTGATATTTATGCTTAGCAGATTTTTTTTAAATGGTCTTTGTTTCCCTTGCAAGCCTATATTTTAACATACTGCAATATTTTTCTCTGATTTAAACTCCTATTTTCTCATTAGTGTTGCCAGTCTCTACAGTTTTGAGTAACGCATCAGTTTTGACAGATACAAAGCTATTTGTTATGTGTGCGTTAATTTGCTAACAGTCATCTCTGTATCTTCCCTCTTAGTCTCAGTATAGGTTGACTGAGGGTGGGTATCTGAAAACAGATTGAAAGTACATATATAGGGATTTTGACATTGTATTTTGAAGGTACCATGTAACCAGTATATATGACTAATATTTTATAGCAACTGTGACTGGAAACTAATTTCTCTAAATAATATAGTAAACATCATTAGAAAATCTGATATCT
>VYZV01021710.1:4281-18828 GCA_013401275.1 Pandion haliaetus | reverse complement strand
TTTTAAAAGTACGTTCTTTGGTTTCAAAATGCTTTCACTTTGCAGTGCTGCAGGCCTGCTTGCAACTGATTGCTGACAGCAAAAGTGACATCCAACAGAAAGGTAAGAGTATGTTCCATGACTTATAGCTAACTATTCCATGTATTAACTCTTCCATCCAATTTTATCCAACTTCAAGACAGTAACTGAGTTATGTCACTAAATTAAAAAAAAAAAAAAAAAAAAAAAGAGGTCCCTGGACCTGGACAGCCCTTGCAAATATTATATTTTCAGTGGGGAAATCCAGCTAGCGAGACTGGAAGTCTTGACTAGAAGTCAGCTTTTTTAATTTTTGGCAGATGTAAATGAAGACAGTAACTTTTCTTTGACTACCCAAAACATTGTTTCTTCTAGATGATTCAAGCATTGTCCCTTGGCTTCTGAGCTTTAAACGTGGAACAGCTCTGGAAGAACAAGGAAATAAAATAGTGATCAAAGAAACAGGATATTTTTTCATATATGGCCAGGTGAGAAAGCTCAATTCACTTCAGCATCTGACTTTTTAAAGGATTTTTAATGTCTCCATACAATATGTTTGAAGTCTGCAACTCTTCATTCTGTAGGTTTTATATACTGATACAACATTTGCTATGGGACACCTAATACAGAGGAAGAAGGCCCATGTGTTTGGTGATGATCTCAGCTTGGTGACATTGTTTCGCTGCATCCAAAATATGCCACAGTCTTATCCGAATAATTCTTGCTACACTGCTGGTAAACATCTAAGTTTTCCTTTTCTTTGTTTGCAAATAAACTGTAGCAAATAGAATCTGTAGTGTTGGATGATTAAGTACTGTGGCAGTTGTAAAGAAAATGGACTGCATTCATGGATCTGGTTAATTGCAAAATTACAGAATACTTTCAAGAAATATGGTTTTATATAAAGTAGCAGCAGTTGGAGGGTATGCATCTAGCTTAGGTGATCTGAACAATTCCCCTCTATCCATTGACTATACAATGTGGTTAGATACTTCGGTGCTTTCAGTTACATGCCTGAAGTAGACAAAAGGAGTAAGTACTGACCTTATTGAAGAACTCAGTTTAACTTAAGGGTTGAATTCCACATTTAGTTATCCCAATAAAATATTTAGGAGCTATGTTCTGCTTTAAAACATTATATGTGAATTTTAGCCACCCAATTTTTGCATACCTTACTGTAGGATTTCCAAACATATTTCTTATCAGCTTAATTCTCTACTCCTTATAATGGCTACTGCAGTTTTACTCTTTGGTTAGATGAGAAATAGTTAATTCCTAGAGAGAGCTCTTTCTGACTGCACAAATTAGAAACAACACAAGAAAGACCAATTAAAATATTTAGTGCAAGTGCAGCAGGCTCAATGCTCAATATATATATGTATATTCCTGCAGTAGCATTTAAGGAATTATTGTCAAGGCCCATTAAACCTTGTTTGGTAGCTCTTACCTGTCTGTCTTTTCCCCTTAATGGTGGGTTTGAGGGTTTTCTCTTTTGTTATTTTCCAGCAAGATCTGTGTGAATAAAAACTATCTTTTTTTTTTAATGCCTTATAAAAAAAGTGAGTGGCATTGAGTGATGGAGTTGACTGTTGGCAAGTAATGGCATTAAACAAATGGGATGTGGAAGGAAGCTAATTTTTTTTCCATATAAAAATAAATTAGCTACTTCCTCCTGGCAATTGAGGCTACCGAACATTTTCTTTAACTTTCTGCCCCTCCACCTACACGTTCTGGCATCATAACCGCCTTCAATTTCATCTATCCTCTTATTTCACCCTTGTATTACTCCCCCTCTTTCTTAACGAGGATCTCTACTCCATTCTGCCACTTCACAGTTCCTGCTTCCCAAATTCCCACCTTTCTGCTTTCACCTGGAAAACCAAATCTCACTGCAATATCTCATGCTGTTGAGCATGTGTCACAGCAGATGTCAGATATACTCTCAGCTCAGTGACTGCAACTTGAAGGCAAGGTGCTTTCGGTTATCACATCAGCTGATGGACGGCTGGCAGGAAGCAGGCTTCTGTGCTCTGCAGTTGCAGTGGATCAGCTGATGTCTGGTAACTTCATTTGGTTGGTAAAGCTCATGAGACCTCCAGAAGTGTGGGAACAGAGTGGTCTAGGACCAGCAATACCCAATGCTGACCTTGACTGTCACATCACCACAACATGAGAAATCTGAGTACACCACTGTTACGAATTTTTGCAGTATTTGCTTAAGTGGACTGTGATATGCTGAGTGCGGAATGGAAAGTAGGTCCAGCTCCACAGAGGACATTAAGTGTCAGCTTTGGGTAGGCTGCAATTTCTAATATTGTGCCTAAAGATAAAAAAAGCACTCATCACAAATAACAAGCCATGCTTTTATTTGTAAGATGACATTTAATGACTTTTTGAATACTGTTTATGAAAATAATGTATTTGAAATATTAACTTTAAAATATCCTGTATCTTTTGCCAGGCATTGCAAAATTAGAAGAAGGGGATGAACTTCAACTTACAATACCACGGAGAAGGGCCAAAATATCCTTGGATGGAGATGGTACTTTTTTTGGTGCAGTTAGACTCCTCTGAAGCCCTTCATTTCTGTTATTATGCTTAATGCAGTTCTCATCTTTTCCTATGCCTTTGTCAGAAAAAACATTCAATTGTAATAAAGATGCCAATTCAGTCTCTCCCTGTCCACCTCCAGCCTCTGACAACTTTTCTTCAGTTTAATAAGCAAACCCAAAACAGGAAACACACCAGACATACTTGTGAGATATAACCTTCATGTGATTACCAGAAAGCCAATTTATTTTAGACAGTGGGAGACTCTAAATAACAACTGTAAAGCAATCACTTTTGCCTTTAAAACAATTTCTTGTCCATAAGGGAAATCAAAGAAGGAGTTGACCGTAAAGTATAGCATATACAGGACCAATGACTATCAAATTATTATCAATAATTGAAAAGGAAAACTAAAATACAAGTACATCTTAGATTTGCTTTGTTTCATCAATAAAATATTTGAAGTACAAACTATGGGGAAGAAACATCAAACAGTAGATTCTTCATCACAAAATGGAGGTGTCAGGTGGGTTCTGGGGTTTTTTTGTTTTTTCTTTGACACCAAGATTTTGGGGAAGGAAAAAGTCTAAATGTATGCGATAATAAAAACAAACTCCTGAGAAATATACAGAATAGTAGCCACTGGCTTGCTTCTTCCCTGTAAACAAAAGGTGTATAAGTTACTAAAATCTATTAGTATTTACTAATTAGAATTAATTTTACTGGGAAAAGAACATGTAAGATGCTTCAACAGCTTGATCTTCAAAGCATTGCTACTCATCAAGGAATATGTGTATACTTCTATGTAAGCAAGGCAGGGATAGAAAGAAACAGTGAGATTAGACACAATACAGTAAGTGGAATTGGATTTCTGGTTTCATAATGTCTGCAGTCATATATAGATTTTGTGTGTGTATATACATATATACAGTATATATATGAAATTATGTACACACACATACATAAGCCTTTGATATTTGGGCATAGAATTTTATCTTCTTTTGAATAGTTTATCCAATGGAAATATTACTGCATACATATTTTTTGCATTTCTCTTGCTTTTTGCTATGATCCATTCTATGCAATATAGTAAAAAGAAAAATCCGGTAAACCTAGAACCAGTCATACAACTAAGAAAATACATTTGTATCCCAGATATCTAGGCTCAGTCCCTAGGTTAACAATAGGCTTTTTCTACAGTTTTGAATACATTGCTCAACTTTGTTTTGCAAAAAAAATCAGACCTGTAGAAAGGCTAAACAGATGTCTTTTTTTTGTTGTTTTTTTTTTGTTTTTTCTTTTCTTTTCTTTTGTATGTCTGCTTTGTTCAGTAGATAAGATTTATGTCTTTTTTTACCCCAGGAATCCATGTGTATTGTGTGGTCAAGGTAATAGCATGGTAATAGTGTGGTCAAGGCTTCTAGGAGCTATTGTAATACAAACATTGAATATTTGTTCTGTTGATCTTCAAAGAAGTATTGAAGTGCTACTGGAATAGATAAAATGATAAAACCGACAGTAATGAATTGTACTTCATTTGAAAATATTTTTTCGGGGTTGAGAATTGTGTCATATAAGCTCACTTAGTAAACAAAAGATGCTTTGTATATTGCAGTCTCCTCGTCTGTTTTTATAATCCGTGCTGACTTGATTGAGTTCTCATGGTGATAGACAATAAATAAAAGAGATTTGGAGCACTACAGACTATGGTAAACTAATGAAACAATTAATCCAACTTCTCTGGGCTTCAAGAAGACATTTCAGCCATAAGTATAGGTGTATTGGATTACCACACCGGGATTTTTGTGAGGCTTAACTACAGTTTCAAAATGCCTGGAAGTCCTCCTTATACAGATTTATTTATTTGTGTGTCCTGGAGCTGAAACTGCTGCTGCTGCTGCTGCTGATTATTATTATTATTATTTGACTTTGATGTGCTAAGTTTGCCAAAAAGACATTTAAAATCCTCTACAGGAACCCCCACTTTAGCCAAAGGTTGTGTGAAGCTGCACGTACATGAAACAATTATTAGCATGCAGTGAGTTGTCTGTTATTACTGACATACCTTAAAGACAGGCTCAGAGTCTCTAATCAGAAGCTTGTTGATTTTAGTGTTGTCTGATGATAGAATAAAATGTTGTTGCTGTTGCTTTCCCAGAGACTTGATGGCTAAATCTGCAAATTTAACTTTTGGTATGTAAGCTTCCCCAGTAGTTTCAGTGGGCTTGTGTGTACTTAGCTTAAGCCAATTCTGAAGGTGCTTGGCACCATAGACAGTGTCGCTTTGATATGAACAGACACAGTGTAATATTTTAAACATAGCAGAAATTCTGTGAAGCTAAATCAGTTGTCATCATTGTCCCTTTTCCTCACCATATTTCTTCCTTCTGCTGCTGGCAAATGTGGACAGTGTAAAACTTTGGAAAGTGTTTGGGGTGTGGTGTGGCAAACATAAGGGACTTGAACATTTTCTTTCCAGTACATTTTCACAGAAAGTGTGAGCTTCTATCATTTTTTCCTTTTTAATAATGTGCAGTTGGCAGAAATATAGCTGCTTTGAAACATGTAATTTGTACCTCAAAAATGAAAATATGTTGTTATATAATATGCAGTCACACACCCTACCGATGTACAGAGTATGCTCATTACATGGTTCTCCTGCTTCTGACTGTTTCTCAGATTGCTCAGCGTTTGCCATTGTAAGACCTTAAATTCAGTTGTCCCATAGATTTGGCAAGCTTATACTGCTGGAGTTGAGATTTTCTGTATCTCTGGTTTATGTCTTAGGTTGAATTGTCCTGGATAATTTCAGCCCTCAAAGTTATACTCTTCTAAAGGTGAGGGTAGGGAAAATGCATTGTTTGGATTTTATTTTAATGATTTGGCTACTTTTTCTTTGGAAAGGTCTAGAGACCCTATGCTTTGAAAGAAGAAATGTATGTAATGTGGATTTTGCTTTGTCTTAATCAGGGTTTTCTTTCTTTCTTTCTTTCTTCCTTCCTTTCTTTCTTGTGCACTCATACTGGATGTATGCTTTTGAAGAATATTTTATGATTTCTCATGTTAAGCATATTCTGTTCCTATGGAACTTTCAAAAGGGAGAGGAAAATGTTGCCAGTGGTTTTGTCTCTTGGCTGAGTCCATGGATTACCACCATCAGTAAGATCTAAGGTTGTTTTTCAAGGTCAGTTCAAGCAGCAGTGAGAAGGAAACTGATGCAAACACAGGGAAGAGGGAAGCTAAGTATTTGATGTAGAGGTGATCTCATGGAGTTTGCAAGTTACATAGAGCTTAGGGGTGATAGGGAAAACAAACCAGATTTGGAGCTGGACTGCAGAAATTGGAGAGACCCTAACTAGGCTTTGATTGCTTGTGTGGTGGGGAGAAATGCAAGGGCATGAAATGGACTGGCTGTGAAAAGCCTGGGAACTAAGTGAGGTTAGGCAAAGACAGCAGCTTTGCAGAAAAGGGCCAAGGGTTCCTGGAGAAAGCAAGCTAAACACAAGTCTGCAGTAAGCTATGTCAGAGACGAAGGCTAACAGCATACTGCTCTGTATTAACAGGAGTGACACCAGTAGATTAAGGGAGGGGGTTATTCCCCTTTTCTTGGCACCTTTGAGAGTGTATTTGGGATACTGCATCCAGGTTTGGACACACTACACCAAAAATACAAGAAGGACAGTTTGAAACTTGAGGGAGTCCATTTGTAAGGCAAGGGGTGGGGGTGCACACACTTGCCCTACAAGGAGGGGCTGAGGGAAATGGGTTTGTTCAGCCTGGAGAAGAGGCTTAGAGCGTCCTAATAGCAGACTTCCAATGCCAGTTACAAGGTTGTCATGAAAACGGAATCATACCCTTTGAGAGGTCCATGGTGGTAATGAGAAAAGACAATGGCCACAAATCAAACTGGGAAGTTCATATTTGACATAAGGAAAAAAATTATTACCAGGCTGTCATGGGGCATTTGGATCTCTCAAATTTACCAGTCAACATATTCTATAAATTAAACTTCATTTTATGAGCTCATTAGGAAAGAAAACAAACGTGACAAACAAGGGTTCAATCCCCTTTGTACAGTCTAACATGTGAATTCACTAATTCATCACTTACGTCATGAGGTTTCTAACAACTCACAAGCTCTCTAATTCATAACTGGCAACTCATAACTTGTAACTTGTGCACCTATGAGCAAAACAGTTACCTAGCTGACTGGGAGAGCACTCATCCTTCCTCCTCTGCCACATTGAGAGTGTCCCCTGTATCCCACTGAGAAGCATGAAAGCCTCAGCAATCTGGCTGCTGTGGGATCTGCTTCAAGAACTTTTTGGGTAAGCTGATGCAAGCTGGAAGGTATAAATACAAGTTGGGTCTACACCATTTCCGTGAGTTAGCAGATTATGAAGAAACTGCCAGACAAGCAGTCTGGAAGGATGATGGCTGCAGGAGAGCCAGCTGCAGGTGATAATGGCTGTATCATGGCCTTTTAGCTCTTTCTGGCCACTGTGTCCTGCCTACGCGTTGCCATTGCTTTCACCTAATGGTACTGATCCCAGCATACGTCGGGCCTTAGCATGAGCTGTGTGTTGGCCAAAATCTGAGCAGGAGTTGAGTGGAATCAAACCATGGGGACTTGTTATGGGTTTGTGTGGCGCGGTTTTCCCTTGGTGGCAGGAGAGGGGGGCTACAGAGGCGGCCCCTTTAAGAAGTTGCTGGAAGAATTCGCTGCCCCAAAATGTCGGACCCGCGCGCCAAAATGTCGGACCCGCCTCTAGGCGGGGAGTGACGGTGGTAGCGCCTCTGGGAAACATATTTAAGAAGGGGAACCGGTAGTGGGGGGGGGAAACCTGAGAGGAACATCGCTGCCGACACTGGAATCATGGAAGTGGAGGGGGAGGAGGAGGAGCCTGAGGAGGCTGATGGCCCTGCAGCCCAGGGGGGTGAACGGTGGAGCGGAAGCTCCCGAAGATGGCCGTAACCCCATGGTAAAAACCGCGCTGAAGCAGCATGAGACGGGAGAGCAGCCCGCGAAAAAGACCCGCGCCAGGGAAGTTTGTGAGGAACTGAAGCCCGCGGAAAAGGAACCACGTTGGAGCAGGGAACGAGAGAGGAGTCTTCCCCCTGAGGAAAGAAGTGGCAACGACGATGCGTGGCGAGCTGACTCAACCCCCATCCCCGATTCCCCTGCGCCGCCGGGGGGAGGAGGTAGACAGCATCGGTAGTGAACTGAGCCGGGAAGGCGGGAGGGGTGGGGGGAGGTTGTTCTGATGTTTGGTTCCCTTCCTAATACCCTTGTGTTTTGTTTCTGTTTTGATTTGTAGTAAATTAAATTGATTTTGTTTCTTCTCCAAGTTGAGCCTGTCTTTTGCCCGTGACCATAAGTGGGGAGTGATCCCTCCCAGTCCTTGTCTCGACCCACAAGCCTGCCTTTTGTTTGGTTTTTTTTTTTCCTCATCCCAACGTAGCCAGGCGAGGGGGTGGGGGGTGAGTGAGCGGCTTCGTGGTGCTTTGTTACCGACTGAGCTGACCTGAAACCACGACAGGACTGAAGCAGGTTGCCCAGAGGCTGTGAAAGATCCATTCCTACGGATTTCCAACACCTTAATGGATAAAGCCCTGAGCAACGTGGTCTGAATTCAGTGTTGATCCTGCTTTGAGTAGGCTGGAGTAGACCCCCCAAATGATCCCCTTCCCCTGGCTGAATCTATGGTAAGAAACCAGGAGATATGGGGGGCAGAGAAAGGTCTGTGACTGGTGGGAACAGGTCAGAAAGGGTCCTCCTGGGGAAGGAAGGGTGTTCATTTCCTGGGTGCAAATGAAACATGGGTTCCTCAGTGTGTGCTTCAACAGTATCAGCAAACATTTATGTAGTGCACAGGGCAGGTTCCAGTTAAGCACAGCAAGCTGCTAGTAGTCATTGGGTACTGCGTGACCTGAAACTCAAGTGTAAATTGAATCAAACCATGTGGCCAAGTAATCATCTTCATTCACTCACTTGCAAGTCTCCTTTGGCTTTTTTTTTCCTGCCCCGCCGCCCCCTTTCACTCAATGGATAGGAGACACTTCATCCTATGGAAAATGGAATATTGACAGAAAGTGTTTGAAGCCGGGGCCCAGACTAATTTTCAGAAATATCGAAATATCGGAAGGAAGTAGTAAATGAGGCAAAACATGCAAGAAGAGAAATTATGATGTCCTATTTAAATCAGAATTGTATTCCCTTTCTGTCTGTGAGAGCTGGCTGAAAAAACATGTTTACTTTCTGTGCAGATTGGGGGGGGGGGGAGTTTCTTTCTTTAAATCTGGGGTGGTTTCAATTTTGACTTAAAACCATTTCTCCCAAAACTTTTTTGGCAAATTTAAGTTCTTCAGCTCCTATCTCTAATACTGATGAACACGAGTTATTCCAATGGCTGCAGGAAATCTGTATCTCAATGTGCAGGTGAGTTCCCCTTCCAGACTGAGCTCAGGGTATTTGCCTTCCAGAGCTTCTTGGCCTAGGGAAGAGTCTTGATGAGCTCCTTTTAATCTGGAGACTGCCACTTTTGATTTCCCTGGCTTAGTACCCAAAAGCCCTTTTGGAAGTTCGAGTTCCCTGCAGGCATCACTTTCAGTTTGGTCGCAGTTCCTTCAGTATGAAATATTTTAAACAGAACATGCTGGTCTTCACAAACTGGCTGTCGTGGTTTAACCCCAGTCAGCAACTAAGCACCACGCAGCCGCTCACCCACTCCCCCCCACACCCAGTGGGATGGGGGAGAAAATCGGGAAAAGGACTAAAACTCGTGGGTTGAGATAAGAACGGTTTAATAGAACAGGAAAGAAGAAACTAATAATGATAATGATAACACTAATGAAATGACAACAGTAATAATAAAAGGGTTGGAATATACAAGTGATGCACAACACAGTTGCTCACCACCCGCTGACTGACGCACCCAGAAGTCCCCAAGTGGCCATGCGCCCGCCCCAGTTCCTCAAACGTCACATGGTATGGAATACTCCGTTGGCCACTTTGGGTCAGCTGCCCTGACTGTGTTCCCTCCCAGCTTCTTGTGCCCCTGCAGTTTTCTTGCTGGCTGGGCATCGAAGGCCGAAAAGCCTTGACTTTAGACTACACATTACTTAGCAACAACTGAAAACATCAGTGCGTTATCAACATTCTTCTCATACGTAGCTCAAAAACATAGCACTATACCAGCTACTAGGAAGACAATTAACTCTATCCCAGCTGAAACCAGGACACTGGCATTTTTGGCAAAGCTCTATCTTGTCTGAAAATTTCCAAGCAGCCCTAGACTTTACCATGGAGTTCCTTAAACTGGATTTTTCACAGGTGGTCACTGATTGAGTGTTCCCCATTTTCTGGCTGACTGACTGATGTCCTTGTGGTCTCATTTGCAGAAGTGTTGAAATTCACAGCTGAAACTGAAATTTGCAGAACCTGTGCTTTGAATATCTGGAGGGCTGTATAGTTCTGTTTAGAAATACTACGGCAACAAGTATTCTGGAAAAGCCCTGGGGGAAGTAAATTCTGACCTGAAGGCAAACTTAGTTAGGAATGTGCAGTCAGCCAAGAGCTATGCTTTGGAAAAAGTAGGAGGAAAAGTTCTTAAATCATTGCTTGTGTGCTGGACATTGTGTGTATTCAGTGTGACAGGGATCTTAATGGGAACAGCAATGTGAGGTTATAATAAAGGAATTTCTGTTGCAGGTGCAAGGGAGTAGAACTAAGATTACAAAGACAATTTTGGCCCATCTTCACTGTGAGCATTTAACTTTGCATTGCAAGATTTGGTGGGTGTTGGAGACAGAAGACCTCCAGGGGCCTGTTCCTATTTCCAGTGCTAAAAGAGAAGTTCCACTCCCCACAAACCTCATAGAAACTACTACATGTAGCTGTGGAAGGGGTGGTGACAGTTCTATCTGTGCTTAGGCAGTGTTTGCCTCCCCACTAAAGGAACTAGAAAGCAACCACTTCATAGTTCCTGACACCACTGGAGGGCAAACCCAGGACTTTTAAAGCAGGAAGAGTAAGGGGAAAGTTTGCTAGAAGACAGCAGATAAGCAGTGTCTGGTGGCAGACTGCTGGCTCAGGGTTTCTTACCTATTTTTGTTTGTCCTCTGAATGAGAAGGTCACAAGGATGACAGAGATTTGAAAAGCTATACAAGTCTTGTTTCACAATAATCACTTTATTGATTTTGTTTGTTTGTTTTTCTCAAAGAGGAGATTTGCCACCTCCCCCCACCCCAAGAAGGGGACAGTAAGAGCATAGTGAGTGGATGGGGTGAAGTGGCATGTCAGATGCTGTGGCAGGTGGGAGAGGAGAGGTAGCTGTGTGGGAGTGGGGCATAAAGCCCAGGCAACAGCAAGAAGACTGCCCTGCTGCTGCTGCCTGTCTTCCCCTGTTATCTCAGTTGCTCCATGCAACCTTTCAGTCCTGTGCTAGCATGGCATTTAATCACAACTGGCAATTTTTTTGAGAGCAAGTTCATGATGGGTCATACTTATGTCTCTATTCAATTATCAGTTGCAATTACCAGCCAAAATCAACAGTCCCGGTGCTGAACCTGTAGAAGAATATACGGATGATGCTTTATTGAGATGCTACACTGGAAGTGTGAGTCAGGGTTGATGCAATCAAGCTGAGCAGGCTGATGAGAAATGAGGTTGAGACTAGCATTCTTCATCTGTAAAATGATGATGGTATACTTTCTTACGTGTTAGACTGCCAGAACAGTATCTTCCACCACCAGTAGAAGCAGTGAGCAGTGGAAACAGGAGAAGCACATAGTCTGCTACTTTTTCCATCACGTATTTCCTTTCTTTCTTTACTTGTTCTATCCAGAATCCCCTTTTCCAGCCCTCTTTGGCCTTGTTCTCTCTCGTATTCATCACTGCTATACTCANGAAAAAAAAAAAAAAAAAAAAAAAAAGCTAGAACAACCAAGAGGTTTTAAAGCAGAAAAGTAGCTAATTTGGATTACCTCCCTCATTAATTTTTGGTGGATAACCTCACACAATCATCAGCATCATCATTTTTAGGGAGCTGGTGTGTCATACAGCCTGATGGTACAGCTGCTCTTTCCCTGCCCGAGGGCAGCAGTGCACACACCAAACTACATGATTGTACGTTTTAATGTCTGCGCGAAACAAACTGGTAGTAAAAATCCTCTCTCCTTTAAATGAAGTGTATTACTTCTGACACCGCAACTGACAAAGAGAAACAGGAAAAGAAAGAAAAAGCTTCTGGAGCACCAATGCCAATGAAGTAATCTTTTATGCCTATGAATTAACAGTGAGCCAAAGCTGTCTATTGGGTATTGCATTTGCTTTTGAGAACATACCCCCCCCCAAAAAAAAAAAGCCAACACCAACAAAACTGTTTCCTTGAGCTTCCTTTGGTTTGCCTAAGGGAAGAGAAACATTTCTGGTTTATTTTTCAACATGCAATATTTATTTGAGAGAAAGAGTTTGAAAGTGAGCACAGTTGACATACAAAGCCCGCACAAAACTAGTAATCTTAAACAGCACAGAACTGGGTCTTCCATCCTAGGCCTAATGACAGAAAAACTGGGGCATTTAACCTCTTAAGAATTTTGGTCACTATTCTAGTATGGATCAGGCCTATCTTATCATTAACTCCCACTTCCCTCTGTTTGCATACCTGAGTCTACACACTCTCAATGTATATGTTTGACAGTAAGCTCCCCCTAGTGTGATTCATTCATACATTCCTAGCATGAATGGATCCTTCTGCAGACTCTGAGCAGCTGAATGCTTTGTTTTGTTTTGCTTGTTAACCAGGTTGAAAAACTAGGGTGGAAAGAAGAATATGGTTTCTGTCATTTAGAAGCCAATGCTCTGAGATGTTTTCAATAAATCCATTTTCCTCACCTTGATTTAACAGCATAGTGATGAGAAGAAAAATCAGTACTTGTTTTGCCATAAGTATCTTTCCTTTTTGAAGGCATTGCTTATGTTCCTGTAGCTATCCTCACATTTTCATTGGTTTCTAATACACATTTCATATTGGCTACAAACCTCTTTTCTGGTAAAACTGGAACAATGCAAATCCCACCCCTTCAATACTACTCTCAAATTCACAGCTTCTAGAGCTGGCTGATGTGTTGTTTTAGTCTCCTCAAATACTTGCTTCTTTGGAGATGGTGGTTGCTTATATATATTCATTAGTTCTTTCCATAAAGGAATTGTACTAAAATTGATCCCTTGGGATGCACAAGCTGCTGGTCCAGGAAGAAGAGCCAATCAAAATGGCAACTTTATGCACCGTTGTGGTTAACCACTGGCTTATTGCTCCATTTTCTTACCCTGCTGGTTATGAAAGTAGCAGAACACATTGGCTTTCTTTAAACACCCAGGACAAGGTTATTCTGACTTAATGAAGACATCTGCAATGAGGATGCCTCCACATTTTGAGGCAACCATCTGGAACCCCACTGTAGTCCATGGGGAGAAACAGGCACTTCTGTGTCGGTTTGTCTCATCCTAAAGCAAATGATTCATGGGTTGGGTGGATCATACTGCAAATTACCTTTTTTTTTTTTCTCCATGACTATAAGACCCTCAAATTACCACCTCACACAATGTAGCTATCCAAATTTAGTTCCTAATCTCACTCTTGATTACTGCAGCAGCTGGGTATCACAAAAGGGAGCATGCCATTTCATTACACATCTTCCCATACAGGATGGGAGCAGGACTATTGCTGAAAGTTCTACTTGTTGCAGCAAGAAAGGTGAAGACTAAGAAAGGAAAAAGAAAGACTATTGTGTTACACACCAATGTCAGACTTGCGTATAGAAGAATTATTGCATTATGCTCAAGTGCAGAGGGATAAGTGTGATTTAATTGGAATTAATGGGTTAAATCACATTACTGACAGAGATTAAATGGGTTGAAACAAGCTTTGCAGGAAGAAAAAGCAACAACAGTGTGCAAAAGGAGCAACACTGGCATAGAAAAATAAATGAAAGATTATAGTCTTTACGGCATCATTTGTAACTTGGCATTAAGTCACACATTTAAAGGTGATCTCTTTTTCCCCATTATATAAGACTACTTTAGAAGAGGATTATTGGGCAATATTTGCTAATAAACTGGGTAAGCGAAGTAGCCAAAGAAATTCTGAGTGGAAGTGAAATATATTGAATTGGAATATATCAATAGTCCTGTTAAGAATATAAGTATATTCATAGATTGTTTCTAATGCAGCATGTTGTTAGTGAACACAAAGCTGGAGAAAAGTCCCAAATTTATATATTTTTTATATATAAATATACATACACATATATGTATACACACATATAGTGACATTTAAAGAATGAAGTGAGAAAACATGTAGATTCTGTTTTAAAAATGATCAAAGACTTTACATGTAGTTCTTAAGAGGGTGATGAGGCTGGTGGAAACCTAAGGCCTCTACAGGAAAAGCAGTACGGTTTTACAGGGTGCCTCCTGTCTTCCAGCAACCCCCTGTCTTACCTCTGGTCTCGTAACCCAATTCAAGCAATGTGCTTGTGAAATCCTTCCTCCTGAGGGCCTCTGGGTGCAGCTCTCAGGTCTCTCCTTGTGCCTTCATGTCCAGCGCCACCTGCTCTGACATGTCCTGTTCTGCTTCTCCCCAAGTAAAAGATGATGGTCTTTATGGTATCACATAATTTATGCTATTTGTACGCTATCATATGGAACAAACTACGTTAGTTCAAGATCATAGTCCATGCTTTGGACAAGTTATTTCAAGCCCTGTCAGTTTTCCCCCTTTTGCAATATCTTATTGTCCTGGTTTTGGCTGGGATAGTGTTAATTTTCTTCCTAGTAGCTGGCACAGTGTGTTTTGGATTTAGTGTGAGAATAATGTTGATAACACGCTGACATTTTAGTTGTTTCTAAATAGTGCTTATCCTAAGTTAAGGATTTTTCAGTTTCCCATGCTCTGCCAGCAAGTAGGTGCACAAGA
>VYZV01021708.1:152244-210490 GCA_013401275.1 Pandion haliaetus | reverse complement strand
TCTCTTTCCACCCCTACAAAGTTAGGCTGTCAGTTCAGATCTCAGGTTCTTTGTTACAAGGCAACTTTTCTGGCGGTTACTTCAGAGGTTTGGGGTGTTACCGTGTGGTTCTCAAGCACTATTCAGGTTGTGTGGTATTATAGTATTCATTGGCTCTGAAATGTAAGTTACTGTTATGAATGAGATTTTTTACAAATGCTTAGGGCACCAGTTAGCGTCTTAATTCTTGCTAGAGAATGATTAGCTGAAGTTTTGGGGCAAAATTCTTCTTAGTGGTTTTATGCAACAGCCTGAAGTTTCAATACATGTGAAAAAAAGCACGTGCGCTATGCTACTCGAAAAATGCTCATCCAGTGCTTAAAAGAACAGCCTTGCAAACTCAATACAATTTTCTTTCTTGTTTCCAATTAGAACAGAAAGTCAAATGTTAAACTTTAAAAGCAGTGAAATTCACTGGCTCTTTCACACTGCCAGTTAAATTGATTGGATTTTTTTTCCTAGAGTATTTGCAAAAACTTCAATGTCACCACATAGCCAGATTGCTCCAGCTGTAGCGGTAAGAGAACTATGAGATCAGAAAACAAACATTTTAAAGTAACTCAGATTCTCTAAAGAAGCTAGTGGAGGGCTGTTCTTTTCAGGTTGTGCTAGATGACTGTTCATTAAATTCTTGAGTTTGTTTGGAAGAGTGCCATATCTAATGGGCCTTTTTATCTTAAAGGAAATAATAGCTACTTTTCCAATTGATGTTTTTTTCAACCTCTCAGAATAATACATGTTTCCATTTCTTTCCTCCCTTTTGTTTAAAAACCTCATGGAGCCTGACTAAATACATGACTTTAAATTACTGCAAGATAACTTATCATGGAATTGAAAGACTGTTGAAATCAAATAAAATCATAAGTAGTATTGATCACATTTCTGATTCTGATTATCAGTAGGGGGATTGGTAGTGAGAAAAGAAAGCAGATTCATACTTCAAGTTTATAAAAGGTACTAGATATATTTGTGCCTGTCTCTTATTTTGTAAAAAACTGTACTTTTGTTTCTTTCAGGTATCTTTCAAAGAAGCAAGGACAATAACACTAATAAAATTGTGTGGCACTGAATTGAAGGGAACATAACTAAGATCATTGGACTTTTCCTTGCTTTTACGCTAGACTATAATAGTGCTGGACACTGGATCCAATGCCAGAATGACTGCTATACTTGGTCTTCCAGTGGGTTGGTTGTGGGTTTTTTTTAAAAGATCACAGCAATAAGCTCAAAGTGGGAGAAACAAGTCAGTTACTTTTTCTTGCATTCAGTTCTGGTGTTACTACTTAAAATACTTTCCTCTCCTTTGCTGCCGAAGTACAACCATAACCATTAAAGACCAAAACCATTCTGAAACTAGAAAAAAAAATATTTAGACCAAAAAAGTTGAGTAAGAAGCCAATCTTGGCAGTGTATGAATTGTATAAGTCCTCTATTCCCTCCATCTTTAGAAACAGTCTCCCTCACCCATTCCAGTATTTAAGTCTATAAATTACAAGTTGTCTAAGTTTGGTATGTATTAGTATGTCAGTGTTTCTCTGTGCAAGACAGTAAGATGGGAAAGTACCACCTCTGTGGCCAATTTACCCCAGTGTGTGAACTTGTACTATAAAGCAGTGTTTACTGGAAAACAAATGATTGAAGTTTGAGGGAGACCCACTCTTATTTGGTAAGTGAAAAGCAGTCTGCCTGAAAAATTCTTGTATGCCAGATAATGGGTTTAAACCTCAGATGGGAAAGTCACATTCCTAACAAAGCATGAACAAAACCCTTGTTCTCTTCTAGCTAAATCTTGTCAAAGTGCAAACACTGTGTTTAAATACAATATTCAGCCATACTGTTCTTAAAATATCATTTACTTGCGCTGCTTATGCTTGCACTATAGAAGTGTGATGTGACTGCTGTTTGGCATTACCAACACTTGTGCATTATGCAGTTCATGTATTTGAAAGAAGACTGACCCTTTCAAATAAAAATGGTATATATTGTTCTTAAGGAACTATAGCAGTTGTGTAAATAATAAATACCTTTTTCATAATTTGTGTCCTGTGCTATCTTAAATATCTAGTTTGCATAACAGAGAAGCCAATGATAATCTTTGTTTTGGTTTTTTTGGGTGTTTCTTTGGATGCCAGAGACACCAATTTTGCATCAGTAGTTAAGTAAGAGACTGGTATGTGCTGCTGCAGATTAGGGCAGTGGTGTCAAATAGTGAAGCACCTAGCTGCCCAGGAAAGGAACCTTGACAGCAAATGTCAGAATGTCAGGACAGCAGACACAAATGAGCCGTTAAGATGAGCATGTTAGGCTCCGGCTCAATGACCTGTCAGAAAATACACAGTTTCTTGTCTGCTGCTCTTTGTGGTTTAGTGCCAGCCCAAGCTGTGTTTCAAACTGGTAAACCAGAAACCTGATGCATAAAAAGTCTTTGTCTTAGATAAGTATGGAGGATGAATTTCTGAAGTTTTGTCTCCTAGAGCTGATTTCTGAACTAGAAGGCTGACTCACTCATGTGCATACAGTGCAGATACAGTCCCTGAGGTTAGAACAGTGATCCTTTACCTAGAAAGGCTGCAGTAGCATAGATACTGGAATACAGAGCTGGTATACAATGTACAAGAATACCTTTCAATTTAAACAATTGGAAGAAGTCAAGGCATTACACTTGCATCACCTATAGTGTTTGTTATGCTAGCCAGATAGAGAAAACTGAACCAAGGGAATGTATTTAAACACATGCCCATATCTTTTTGCTCAAAGTTGGCATAAAACAGAAGTTTTATAGTGAATGAGCAATACCCCTTTCTTTTGCTTTATACAAGGAACATTTAAAAAAAAAAAAATCTGATTTTTTTTTATTTCAGCAACACTGGGATGTCATCCCGGAATTTCAAAGTCTTTGCTGATCTGAAGTATATGTGCAGTCCCCTTTCAAATATTTTATAAGCTGAGCTGGAATATGTGAGCGTGTGATCTCAGTGTGATGGTAACACATAGCAGTTGCTGACAAGTCATTTTGTCTTTTATGACTAATGTTGTTTCCCTTATATTTTATGTTTGAAGACTAGTCTTGCAATGTGAATTTTTTATTTGTTTGGGGTTTTTTGTTTTGCAAAAGAAGCCTGTGTTTTACTGGCTATCTTCTAAAAATGCTGCAGTGATTCACTTGGCTAAGACATGATTGAGATTTATAAAATCATGAAGCTGCAAAAAAGCCAAGCGCAAAAATTATGTTCACCAAATCCCACAATACTAGAATGAGGGGTCACTCATACAAATAGGAGAGTGGGTTAAAATTGTTAAGAGCAACAGGTAGCAATCTCCTGAAGTTTGTTGCCATGGTTTGTTGTGGAGGCAGGTGGCATCAGCAGGTTCGGAAAGGAGTTCAACAACTTCATGAACAAGTCCATAGTCAGATGCTAAAGGGAATGAGCTAGGAAGGTCTAATATCCTTAATACAAGAATTGCAGATGCTCAGGAAGGTGAGAGTGGGTCTCACATAGCGGCCAAGCCTGCACACTCCCCTTTAACCACTGCTGGGTGGAACTTTAGCCAAAGCAGTGCAGCTCTCACGTTTGTACTACATACTCTTCTGGGCTATATATACAATATAATTCTGTGCCAAACTACCAGAACTTAGTATAACTGCAAGGATAAATAGCTACTTTTCTGCTTAGCCCAAAAATAATGTATTTATTGCTCATAAGTTCAGAGGAAAACACCTCTGCTGATTTTTTTTCCTCCTTTTTGATAGGGAAGGCAGTTTTGACCTACTTGTATTTCCAAATTGTAGTTGAGCCTTGGGAATAACTATCAACAGCAAAGTTTAAAGCCTTGTTCCCTGTTAACATTTATTTTCCTTTCAGATTATATTGAGGTCCCTGAGAGGTATTTGATCAATGACTTTCACAATCTCTTTTAAAAGAAATAGGATTAAAGCATAATCAAAGAGAGGGAGTGTGTGGCTTAATTACAGAGCTCATAACTTACTGTTCTGCAAAACTCTGGAGAAGCATTAAACAGAGTCTGAAATACTCAAAAAATTTTCATGTGTCAGAGACTGTACTGGGCTCCCAGTACACATCAAGCATTTTGTGTGTTGTTAGGTCTGATTATTCATACTGAAAGAGACAGTCCATTTAAAAATGAAGTTATTTCTTTAAGCTCTGGATATCTGACAAGCCTAATGCCTCACTACGGCATGAATGCACATCACTGGAGGTACATAGAGTGACAGCTGACGCCAAGAACTGAACTGCAAATTCAGCTCCACAAATCCTGCTACATGACTGTGAAATCTACAGCTAGTTGCCAATTTTTATTCCTGACTTGACATGTGACTGACAGCAAATGGATGCCAAAGGGTTTAAGACAATTTTCCACTCTGTCTCTTCAGGATGTATTTAAGACTGATGAAAAGTGCTGAATACTTTCTACCAATAAGATGAAGCCTAGGTGAAAACTGTGTTTCAGAGGGTAAAGTTCTCCTGATTCATTAAAGCTGATGAAGAGGTGTCAGAAGGCAGAATCCTCTGACATTTTGCTATTGACATTGCAGCAGTCATGGCAGGTGCTAGCCAGTGTTAGCATGGGCAACCGCTGGCGTAGGGTGGCTGATGAAGTGCTTTGGCCGAGGATTGATAGAGAAATGTTTCAGTGAAAAGGAAATGTTGAGGGAGAGAATAACAGGGCTAGAAGAGAAAAAATACTGATCTATTCTGGAGAAGACAAGGTACATCTTTCAAGTATTATGAGTTTCTTGTGTAAGTAATACTAACAATATCTTGTGACAGCCATAAGTTACTAGAGTACTATACTGACAGCTGTGCTTTGAAAGGGCTCCTTGCTGATCAGAACGTGTTTTAGGTGTAAGCAGCTCAAAAGATTTGGGGTCTGGAAGAACTGCCTCATGACAAGAGATGAATGCTTTCAGTTTGGTTAGGTTTTCCCAGAGAATGGTGAAAAGTGTCGATGATGCCTCACAGTGCTGTTTGACTCACAGCTCCTGGCTTTTATCTGCTGGACCACGCTGTCTTAGACCTTTATTTTCCAGCCCAGCTGTATTATCCACTCCAGATCCCCTACACCACTATCCCCCATTATCTTTTAGATCCCCGATAATCACACAAGGCCTCAACCTCATCATTCATACATCAGCCCTTCTCTGATGGTGTTTTGTAATAGAGGATTTAAAAACGCACAATTTATACTGATGAGCTTCCTCATACATCCATAGGCTTCACTATTTATGCTTATTTATGAAGTTTACTCATCTCTGGAGATCCTTTGATGCTGCTTTGATACTGCACTTGGGTGCTCACTTAGTTCTCAGGAGTCTGTGCAGAGCTTGGCATGTTTCCTCACCACACAGACACACACAATGCCATGCCATTAATTTCTAGGTCTCTCCTAGCAAACAGTTTTCCCACCAATTCATCTTCTGTTAAGAAATAATGGGTACAAGTCAAAGGCAGCTTGTTCTCAAATTGCATAGTGCTCTTAGCACTATGGGTGGGGCGGTGGGCACAGCAAAGAAAAATGTGTCATGAAATTTGTGGGGTTTTTTTTTTCCTTTCAGCTGTCTAGTTGGAATTGCACACTCATTCTGCTCACACAACACCATTTTTCAAGGTGTTTACATATCAGAAAGGAGCAGCTCTTATCTTTCACTGTGGCAGGGGCCAGGGTTAGCTGCAGCTACTGTGTGCAAGGGGACTAGGTGACCTGGAACGGAGCCCACAGGGTCACTGTTGCCAAATGATGTCCCATCCTTCCCTTGCAACACCGCAGAATATTTTGACTTTGGTGTTTTGAAACACTAGTGTTACTGCATCAGATTTTTAGTGACTAAATATCTTCACCTATGGTGTTAAAGCATTTGGTATTTAACAGTAAAAACCTTGTGCTTCACTATTTATGCTGCTCTTGAGAAGAAGGCAAGTCAAACTCACGAGCAGAGCATCAGTCAAAAAAGTCATAGTTCAATATAAGTGCCCAAGCCAAACACCTCAGCCTTCAGATTTGATTGGGATTTTCATCTCCAGCAGTCTGAGCTAATACTTTGTTCTACTTGCTGCAAGATCAACCCCTGGATTTTGAGCTGGATCTGCCATGCTTCTTCCTGAATGCAGAGCAAGACATCTGGGCATGAGTGGCTGATTCACAGGCTGTTCAGAAAAGTTGTTTAAATTGCTTCATATTAGAGGGAAATGTCTACAGATGACTAAAAAAAAATTGAACAAGCTCAGCTTAGATGCCCAGTTATGTTTCTAGGCATGTTCTCATAGTAATATTGCAGGTAAAGAAACTTCCTTCCTGCCTTTGGAGGTTTGGGTTTGGTTTTTTTTTTTCAGTGCTCTAGAATTTTTCCCTCATTTCTTAAAAGCTTCTTGGTGTGGATGAATATCATGTCTCTCAATTTGTGCTTCATTGGCACAGTGGACTCTAAATGCTCCATAGGAGGCAGTGTGCTGTGGTATTGTAATTACCAAGTACTTTGACGGGCTTTGTACTTTATTGATGTGGTACAAGCCAACAGCTCTGTTGGTAAGCATCAAACTCTGGTGTTTTCCCCCAGTTTGGGTCATACTGGAAGAACAAATGGCAGCACAGGAAGAATAATGTAAATAATTTCACAAATTCTAGTAAAACTTTATAACACACCCTGCTTCCTAGGGCAAGCTGAGATGGCTCTAGAATTGTATTTTGCAAAGCTTACCGATTCGTTACCCTGCTTTCTATATTCAGTCCACATTTCATGACATACATGGGTATGTGACATTTGTGAGTAGTGAAAATTGCAAGCACCAGTTTAGTAGGTAGCATGAGCAGAATTTCAAGCACATGCTTAAAGTGCAGCTGATGCCACTATGACTTTTGGGTCCCTCCACTGTCCTAATTATGGATATTCCTTGAATCAGGACCAAAATGAACACAGTTTTTGAAAAGTTAAGCATATTAAACTGCCTCAGAGATGAAAATGGTAAGTGATGGATTTTTTTTTTTTTAAATCTGGTTAGTCCCTCACAGATGTGACTAGACATAACAGGTATGTTAGAAAAAGGTTTTACATAACAAAGGCTAACAAATTAAAAGCTAAATAATTTTTGTCTAACACTTGAAAACAAGGAAATTCTGAGCTTCAGATACAGGTGGGTTTGCAATTACATCTGAGCAATATCCCCACCCCCACAAATAGTAAATTAGTTGAGATAAACACATTCAGAAACTATTAAACTACTTTGTTTTGAATTCAGTGGTAGCTGCAGCTGGAAGAAAGCATGCAAATAATTGAAAGTTCTGACTTCCTTAAACTGAATCAAAATATTGCATTTTGTGTGTATTTCTACTTTCATGTAGCCCTAAATTTTAAGAATTTAAGTAACCTAAAGTGAATTTTTTTTTTCCCTTAATCTGATTGGATTGGTTGGTTCACTGAAAAATATCAAACAATCCCCTGAAAATGTTTACTTTAGATAGACCAAAACTGAGTAAGTTTAGGTAGATCGAGTTCTGCAACTAGTAAACTATATAACATATGATTTTACAGAACTGAAATGCACCCATGCAGCCTTGAAATGGTACTGTTGCCACTGATAAATCTGACTTCATAGCTTGTCACTCATTATAGCAATTCCTGACCAAGGTATATGACAGTTTGTCTGATTTTAAACTTAGAGATGCTATAAAATAGTTGTCCAGTTAAACTTACATCACTGATGCAGAACCATTCGTTACTCTCCAGTGCATGGAAAGACGTGTCAAGGCATGTATGCCAAGAGCCCCATAGCTCGGTGCTGGTCCAGGAGCTGGGAACCCGGCTGCACAGCTGGGGGTCAGAGATAAGGGTTAGGGAGAGACTGGTGGGGAGAAATGCTTGTCCACATCTCTGCTTGCCATGCAGTTAGCCCAGCACATTGCGTGCAGAGGTTATGGACAGCCAGCGAGATGCAAATGTCAAAATGCGCACTAGGTCTTGTTAATCTAAGGGATTAACATATAAAATCCCTTAATGGATATGTAGGCAACACAGATAATTACAGACCCACAGAGCATGACTCAGTCCAGTACAGGGCACAATTCCAGGAACTATGAAAGGAAAAGAGCTGCAGTATTACCTCCAAAGAATCTCAAATTAAGCCAGAGACCAGCAACGCCACTACGTTACCAGGCTATTTAAGCACTAAGCAGGGCAAATGGAGACTTATGGGCAGTTTCCAGCACTGGTCTCTCTTTCACAAGGATCGGGTTAGCTTTACACCCCTGTCCTGCCTTGTGCTAAAGACCAGAAAGGAACCAGACAGGAGCTTTTGTGCTAAAGCTTCTGCCAGAGCCAATTAACATGCAACATCTGGATTGCACCAGCTTTACTGGGATGGGAGATGGAACAGAGTGACCTCATCTTACCTAGCAGAGACAACACTGGGCAGGGTGTTCATGCAGCCAGAACAAACAGTCTCTGCAGCCCTACAGCAAGGACCTAGCAGCAAGTGTATCTGCCCAAACCATTCCTTGACCCATGAATCAATGCTGTTTCTCCTGTTCCTAAGTGGCAGTGAAATATGGGCACAACAGGACTTTCTCAAGAAAAATAGATGTGCCCTCAAAGCAGCAGAGCAAGGCTGGGAAGGTATCTGCAGGTCCATGCTGTCCTGCCTCCTCTCAGACCCTGCTCATGCTGCAGGGATGCAGTAGCTGGGCAGAAAGGTCCATACCCACAGTCATGTCCTAGAGCAGAGTGCCATGGACACCTGTCTCCCCATGACCATCATGTCTGCTTTCATCTCCATGTCTAATGTCCAAGACCTTCTCCTATTGCTAGAGAAAGGCCACAGCCACAAAACCCCCCAGGGCTGATCTTCAGGAACGCTTCTGCTCATTTTGATTCCCAGTCTCAGTGCTGGGTGCAGCCATTCACCTTTACCTACAATACAGAAAATCCAGCAAAACCCTTTGGGGTCACCACTGCCTGGGAAGGCATAGAGATCCTCCAACTGCCCCAAGCAGCCCAGCTTTCCTGCTTGCTGGCACAGTGCTACATCACAAGGCTGCTCCTCTCTACCCCAGGCATCCTTTTATTGACCCCATACTTGTCCCTAAACCCCACACTCCTTTTTAAAAAAGAAGCCTCCGTGGCCTTCTCTGTTCTATTTCCATCACCTTTCCAGCAGCAACAAGGCAATGACAGAGCCACAGCACAGCAGGGAAGCTCAAGTGCTTTTCACTTCATTCTCATTAACAAAGTACCATCACCAAGCACTATTCATTTGCTAAGAGCAGGGGTTAAGGCTCATCTCTAATTACACCTTGTCATGCCTCCTGTCTCAACAGCATGGATCTGCTTTCAAGGGGAGATTGAGATTTGACTGGCAAAGCTGAACGTTGGAATGCATTCAAGTTGGGACAGCTAACCTTCACTGCCCCACACGAGACAGCTTACTGAGTTTAACTTTATGCAAGAAGTATCAAGGTTCCCCAATCTATTTGGGCAATAGAAATGTTTTCACATTTTCTGTAGCATGAAGGTACATGCAGCTGTGCCAGTGCTTTTCCCTCCAGGTTTAGTTGATAAAACAGCTTTTCCACCCCAAGGGCTGTCTGTACACCCACATAAATAGCTCTCCCCACCATGGTATGCGTGGCTTTATCTGGTCCTTACATTCTTCTTTATCCCTGTCCTATGTTTACTTCCACGTTCTAGAAAGGGGAAAATAAATTTATTAATACTTCCTCTATATTTGCCTTACAAGTTCACCATGAAAATCAAATTAAGCAGGAGGACATGGGCTGCGTATTACAGGACATTAACCATTATTCTCTTTGCTATGGAGGCTCCCTGCCACCCCCCTCACCTGTGCTCCCCCCCAACCTATTCTTTCTGTGATAGCAATAGCAGCACAGCTCCCCAGGAGCCATCCCAGCTACATCGCTGTTTCTCTACCGGGGAGCTCCGCAGTGTCTGCTGGGGGAGGCCTGCAGCAGTGTCCTAGTTTTAAAGACCTACCAGGTATAGCTATTGTTACAATGAAGTCAATGGTAAAACTCTGGCATTACAAACACAAGTCCTGGTGTCACCAGCCGTGGCTAGTACAGTCCTCAGTAAAGGGCAGGGCCACCCCACTGCCCCTCGCAGCCTGCCCACGAGGGCTGGAAAGTTCCTTGGTCTCCAGCACTGCTCAAGTACCAACTGTGCCTGCTAACATCGATTTGATACCTCCCCCAAATAGCCAGAGTCCCACGTCCAAGCAGGAGGAACAGGAACTACCTTCTCTCACTGACTCTTGAGGTAGATAGCTACTTTACTGCCTGCTGTCAGGTTTCTAAATAAACATGAGCTCTCCACAGACACCTACAGCCCTCTTGCAAAAAGTATGACTGCAGTCTGTATGTGGATACAGCAAGAATGAATGATTTCTTCTGCCACCACTCCAGTCTCCCTGCCTCTTCTCTGTAGATGCCTATCTGGTGCCTTATGCTGCATACTCTGGGACAGGGACCATCACCCAGAGCACAGTACTGGGGCTGGCAACAAGTCATCACAACAGGCAAAATTTTTGGAGCAGTGTCCAGATATCCATGCGCCTGAAATTTCATGTGAAAAACAGGCTGCGAGTAGTTACTGCACCTCATGGGTATCAGTGGGGATGGCAGATTTTCACCAAATAGGGAGGAACAAGCACACCCTGTTTTAATTTGTGGGTCCCNAATAGGAGATGCAATACCTGTTATGTCAAAGACCCCTAAGCTCCCTGCCAGGGTGCAGGGCTGTCTCTCAAGGCAGGGCTGATGCCAACAGGATGGCTGCAACACTAGCACAACTGTAGCAACTGGAAGAGTGGAGCCCTGTGGAGGCAGGAATAAGGGCCATTATCAGAGCTTGGCAGGAGGATCACATTTTTGTCTCAGCACTTGTGACATCTGCCAGGTTCCTGGAGCCATCAGGGGAACATTTGCATGACATGACCCAGAACTAACCAGACTTGTAAACAGAACAGGGCCTGGGACTTAGTCCACTGAAAATGTTTGTCCCCTGCAATACAACATTATGCTGATTTTTCAAACAAGTTTGTTTCTCCATCTGAGTTCTCAGCCTTCTCCTTGAAACATGATTTGACCTCATATTAGAGGGACTTAAACTATATAAATATATATATCTATTTTTAGGGAGGTAGAAGTTTAGGTCTCACCTAATCACTACACTCCAGGAGCTAGGGCTTTACAAAAAAGCCCATAGCAAGGATCACAGCCTGGTGCCAAAAGCGCTCAAAACTGACTTGCGGTCAACAGACACAGTACCAGGGATTAAACCACCCGGTCTGTGGCAGCATCCAGCGTCCATCCTTGGTACTGCACTCTCCCCCACTTCGCTCTGCAATTTGCTCACAAGAGGAAGAGGGAGCATCGTCATCCTGCCAGGCCTTGGAGAGAAAACACCAAGGCTCAGACCATTCCAGAGGATTAGCAGGACCTGGGCAGGCCACTAAGAAACAACAGCAAACAGCAGAGCACCCTCAGTAGCAGAAGGTCCTCCAAGACCCTGTTAGGTTAGGGGGGCTTGCACCAACTCTGCAGCTGTGCCATGCCATAGCTGCTCAGGTACAAGGGTAGGCAACACTTTCTCCTTCCTCACAGCATTAACAGAGGGGAAGAGATTCACAGAGGCAGAGTTCAAGCCTCAGCTGGGTTCAGTGAAAAGTGGAACAAGTGCGTCACGCCTGGAGTCCCACCACTGATGCTAAATCTCAATATTTGCATCCAGCAACAGCTTAACTGAAAAGCTCTCCCCAAGTCCTAGAGGTACAAAGCCCAGCTCACCTCAGCTGCATTTCTCTGCCCCCAGACTTCCTCCTCTGTTGTCTGCAGGAGAGGTGAGCAATGCCCTGGGAAAGACAGCAGCCTGAGTAGTCCCAGGCCAAGGAAGTCATTGATTAGAGCTACCTTTTCTCTATTACATCAGGGGGACATGCTGAGACTGCACCCTGTGCCGGAGCTCTTTGATGAGAGGTGATGGGCCCTGCAGGAGCACAGGAAACTTGTTCAGAGCACCCTGGCCCAACAGCAGTCTCAGGAGAGGGGGAGAATAGCTGTCAGGAGGGAGAACCGAGGGACAAGTAACAAACAGAAACAATTTACTAGGACAGCTCACAGTGCCAATGCCCCCCTGAGCCTATCTCTGTCAGTGTAATTCCTTGCAAGAACAGCTGTTGGGTGCAGCAAAAACAGGCTAATAGAGACAGCCATTCCAAAAAGAGGATGGGTGCTGCAGTCTGAGGAACTTTTGAGTCTGTGAGGGTGAATAACTTTGTCACCATTTGTGCACAGCTCTGCTGCAGGCACCTCTCATTTTAAGCAAAATTTCAAGAGGTAACACTAGCTCTGAGGCCAGGTCACGCCTCCGCAGAGCATTAGGACCGCAAGAAGGCATTTTGCTTATTTTAGCAAAGCTGACTTGCTCCCAGAGGCTGACACGAAGAGGACATTAAGGCCCCCTCTCCAAAATGAACCCGTCCAGCAAGACCAGAGCACCGTCCCCCGCCGGAGCCGGCACAGCTCCCCAGGGCAGCAGCAGGGCCGGTGGCTGCGGTGCCTCCCGTGGCGTGTGCCCAGCGGTCACAAGAGGGAGCCCGATGCCCGGGAACGAGCAGCAGCCCCGCAGCGAGACCTGCCTGCCCCTGCTCCTCCTGGCAGAGATGTGCTGGGCAGCACTGTACCTGCGTGGGACGGGGCAGCAGCGCAGGTGACCTTCCGCAGCCCCTCCTAGCTCCTTTTTAATGGCTCATCATCATCAGACAAAATTGGAGCAATTGGAGCATCCGCTTGCATTCGCTGTAACTGTGAGTAAGGACTAAGGGTATGTCTAGAAACAGAGGATGACAGAAGGATGCGTTTACAGGGCAGGGCCTGGGAAGCTGATGGTTTTATCACAGGTGACTCCACAAAGTCACCCTCCCAAAGAAAGGCATGACATTCTTTGGGAAGAAGGCCAGAAGTGTCACAGCCAGCCCTTGCCACATTACCAACATTTCTGGTTGCTCCCAATTAATTGAACAATTTTAGCTCAGAGAGGGAAACACTGTATTACATAGCACCACCACTTTTCCACATCCCCGGGAAACCCTTATTCCACAAGCTGGGTACTCAGTCCAACCCTGCTACAAGCACTGAAGTTGTTGCTTGAGGCCAGCCTCAGGCTGGTCAGGGCAACCCTCCAGGTCCAGCAGAACCTCAGTTTTGACCTTATCTTTCAAGTCCTGATTGAGGCCCTACCAAAGCCATGCTCCCTCCAGAGACCTAAGGAGCTGACCTTATTGAAACTCTTGCCCTTCACTACCCCATGGGTGTCAAAGCCAAAGAAGTGCTTTGAAGCACCATCTCATCACTGGAGCTTTAAAACAAGTGACTCTCTATATGGCACCTGCCTTTCTATGGGGATATATCTTACACCTCCCCCATTCTCCCTTTAGGTATTATAGTAACCCTTGCCTTCCACACACATTTTATAAGCCTTCCCCAGCATTTTTAGAGCAGCCTTATAAGACTCCAACAACAGCCATAATTACTGCAGCTACTCCTATGAGAACCTCCTAAACTACTACTCCTTATTTCAGGAAAAAACCCAAACCAAATACCAAAAACCCCCCATCAACCCAAAAAACCCCCAATTCCAAACCTCTCACACCACAAGCAACCCCCTCACCTTCTCTTTGCTCTGGAGTCAGCAAAATGAGCTAAGCACTTCCCCTGGGCTCCTATTTAAGTCCTTCAGCTGCGATTGGGATGAGGGGAACTGTTGGCTGATTCCCAGCATCTGGGAGCCATTTCACTCCAGAGCAAGCTCAGCTGCTCTCTGATCCTTAAAGGACCCAATACATGGTGACACCCTCCTGCCGCTCCCTGCAACTGTCACCATCTACATCTTTTCTGTCGCCTGCAATACTCCTACAGTTCTCCCACCTACTGCCCAAACAGTCCTTTTCCTTGTCGCCATAGCTCAGCTTTCACTCCCATATTCAGTTTTGGGCCCAGGCCCAATACAACAAAGGCATTGAAATACTGGAGTGATTTCAGTGAACAGTCACCAAGGGAGTTGGGAGCTGGAGCGTTTGCTCTGTGAGAAGAGGCAGAGGGAGGTGGGCTTGTTCAGCCTGGTCCCCCCTGCCTTCAGGGGGATGTAAGAGCAGCCTGCCAGTTAAAAAGCAGGTTACTGAGCAGTAAGAGCCAGGCTCCTCATGGTGGTGCATGGCTTGGAGATGAGACAGTTGCGAGAAAAGAGGTTGCAACCAGATACAGGGAAAAACTTTTTCACCATGATGACAGTCTAACCCTGGGACAGGTAGCCCAGGGAGACTGGTATGCTCCACCCTTGGAGCTTTTCAATGCTAGACTGGATAAAGCCCTGAGCAACCTGTTACGACCCCAGAACTGTCCCTGCTGTGAGCAGGAGATTGGACCAAAGTCCCTTCCAACCTGATCCAGCCTTCCTTCTCGTAGGTAAAAGAGGGTGAACCGGAATCATAACCAAGTCCAGAGCTTCCTCCCCAGTCAAGCTGTGGGAAGCCTGCAGTCAGCACCACCACCCTAGGATCATCCCATGGCAGCTAGAAAAGCCTTGTCAAACGCTGTGAATGTCAAGGGAAAAAAGTAGGACAAAGGATTCAACTGAGTTGCAACAATGACATGTGCCTGTGCTGGGGGAGGAGGAGGAAGCGGTGGAGCACACAAGTTAAATGGGCCAAGAGCCTGGACGCAATAATGTATCAGCTGCATCACCAGCCGAGTGAAGCTGTGAGATGGAAATACATCCTTCCTCTCTGCCATGTGCATAGCCTGGTCATGGGAGGGTGGTCAGCTGTGAGCAATTGCTTCCTTTCAGGAAGAGCAACCATGCACAAATTTAATTCTTCCATTATTTTACCTGCTGAGGGGGACTGAGTGAGATGCAGGGAGCACAGGGCCCTCATTCTGCTGCAAGGGGCAGGTCTTGGCAGCGGCCGAGATGCTGAGGCACCTCCCACCCCAGCCTCTGCCCCTTCCTCCCCAGGGAGAGAAAAAGCTGTGAAGATGCTCATGTTATCTCATAGAAGAGAGATCTCAAATGTATCATGACTCACTCACCTTTCAAAGCTGTCAGAAAAAAACCAAAAACAAACCCAACACAACTTAAAAGGTGGAGGAAGGAAATCAAAGAAAAAATAGTGGCTGAAGGTTTGGTTTCTGGTTTGGTACGTGTCTGGGAAGGCAGCCAGACACAGATGGGAGCTCAGGCTGGACAGCCTGTGGCCGCTGCCGCACTCCTACCCTGTCCCTGGCATCCATCAGCCCTGCTGGGAATGTGAGCACAGCACTCTGAAACCAAGAGTGAACGGACACAGCACCAGCAAAGCATCACTGCTGTCTTGGTTAACCAGAGCCACGTGCCCACTCAGCCGGAAGGACGGACTGCGACAGAAATCATTTGCTTGGTCTAACACTGCCTCTCTTGGCCTCTCCTGGGGAGGAAGTTTTGGGAAGTACTGGGTACTTGTTTGGGAAGTTTGGTACTTGGGTCTGTAGATGTACAGAGGTGGTTTTATTTGCTATTTGCACTGAAAGAGCAAAATACAGGATGGTTGTTACATAGTGGACTCCTGTAGTTTCTGTTCTCTTGTGATCTGTCCTTGTTATCTCAGCCTCCAGATTAAAAAGGATTAGATATGAGAATGTGATGTGAGATTTTGGGAGTCACTGAGGGCCATCTCAGGCATGTCCCATACCCCCTCTCTCATTAAAATGTCACTTTCCATCTTAAAAATGGGGTCCTTTTGCTCCTGCGGTCTGAATATGGTGCAGGTCCAGAGCCACACAAAGTAGTAGGATCATCGCAGCATAACTCAGGTAGGAGAGGACAGGCAGAGGTCATCCTGCTCCAAGCAAGAGGATTGATGAGGAAGGTCCTCCCACTTCCCAACATGTCCTTTGTGACCACTTGTCCTTGTGCAGGAGATGCTTCTTGCTCCCCTCAATCTTGTCCATGTTCTGGATGTCTTGCTATTGAGTTTACTAATGCAACATCTGAATTTGAAACCAGTCACTTCCCCGGGCTCTACAACCTGGGACACAGAGCGGGTTAGTCTGCTTCCAACAAGAGATGGCAGATTTTGCAAGAATCCAGTAGGCTGGGATGAGAAAAATATCTGTATCAGACAGCTGGTCCAAGAGAAGCTCCAAACCAGCCAACACGGAGTTTTGCCTGTGTGGTTCAACTGCTGGCTGGCTGCCACCTGCACACTGCCTGTAAAGTTACCAGATGACAAAGGATTTGCCAGAATTGGCATCGCAAATGTGAATTATCAGAAAAGAAGCCAGCATTAGTTGTGCTGAGCGCATTGCTAAGGCCTCTCTTTTTAGGCATTGCGCCCCACTTGGGTTTAAAGCGTGGATTGTGGCATGATAGGCAGACACTCAAGCTCTGTCCAAACAAGGTCCGGAGGTTTAGATGCTCAGCATTTAGGTGCTTGCAAAATATGTTGGCCCCTGAGGCTCATGATAAAATCTAAAGCTCCCTTTGAAAGTTAAGTGTTTAACATGAAGGAGCTGGCATCCCATAGATCTGCCGCCAATGTTTTAACAAGGGGATGCCACAAGTATTTCTCTGTATGAATTTTGCACAGTGAATGGGGAGAGACTATAGAATCCATTTTCTCATGTTTGCACAAAGAAGGATTTTCCAGCCAACATCAAGAAGAAAGAGGATAGCAGTGTGAAAAGTAAAGGAATAAAGTCTAAGTGTATTAAAAATTGTAAATAAATACAAATACTCATGCCTAGAACAACAAGGTCTGTGTATGATTCAGGGAGAGTTTATCCTAGAGGTGGGGAGGGGAAGCCCACAGCTCTTCTCCTCCAGGGAATATATTTTTTTTTAATTATTGACACTTTATACAATCTGGTGCTCTTCTAAATATAATTTTATTAGCATGAGAAGGCACTTGGCAGCAGGAAACTAATGCTGGTGAGTTCACAGTTTTCAAGACAAAGCATTCTCTTAGAAGGAAGAAGAAAGACTGATTTGGAAAGAAGAGCCTTGCAGCTTCTGCCTAAAACCAGCCTCCACCTGCCATCTTCTTGTTGCAGGCTTAAATGGAGCAATATTCCCTAGCCCCAGCTTGTTTGTCTCTGGTTTCCAAAGGAGATGAGGCATATGCAGTCACGCTGTTCACCAGCTCTCCTGTCACCCTCCCACAATAACCTCTGAGAGAGGAAGGAACATGTCTACGGAGGCTGGGTAAAGAATAAAGGCACCCGCTGTCACCCACTCCCTGGGATGGGGAGAGTTGGGCAGGAGCCCATGAGCGGTTGGGCTGCTTGGCTGCCCGGCAAGTGCATGCCAATTTGTCATGCAGGACAGGACAGAAGAGCTACGGCTGCCGGGGACCGGAGGACACAGCCCACGGGAGCCGTGGGAACAGCCACTCTGGCACAGGGAGCGCCTGCTTCCCAGGAGGAGGGTGATGTAATAGCACAGTATAGCGAAGCCACGCATTAGGCTCTAGCACGGCTGTATCAAAGCACTTTTCTGGGTATTACAGAAAAAGGAATCCAGCCAAAGAGTCGTGCTGAGTTTTATTTTATTGAGCAGAGACGGTGGAGATGAGGGCAAGCGGCTCCCGTATCCGTGCACAGGCGTCTGCGGCTGTTGCTGACAGGGGTGCGGCTGTTGCTGCTCTGTGATGGTGAGGACTCAGCATTTCCCCAGGTGCTTCAATCTTATTTTCCCTCCACTTCTCCTGCAAAAGGAGCAAGTCAGACTTAGACAAAGCAGTGTGTGACAGACACAGCAGCGTGGGACAAGGAGCTCATCCGTCCGAACAGGATCATTTGCCTGACTCATGCTAGCATACTCTGGTGCCTCACAGGGAACATCAAGCCATTTTCTCCTCTCCTTGCTCTTCGCTGATTTCCCCTAGGATAAGGCAGCCTTGAGTGTGCACCAAATGTTAAAGACTGCTAAGGAAAAAATGGTGTTTTGCAAGCACGTTCAGTCCAGGGGTGCTGGCTCCTATTGCATCTCCTTTAAAAGGTGACAGAGCTCAGGAAAAGGACAAACTCAGGCTCTTCCTCTGAGATTTTGTGTCTTGTTCCACAAAGTCCATTCAGACTTTTCAGGAATAATTTGGCACAGCTCAGCTCCCGCATTCCTCCAGACACTTCTCAGTATCCAGAAGTGTGGGCAGTGAGAGTTGCAGCCTGTGGCATATAGTGGGAAATGTGCATCAATTTAGTGCGTGCAGAAGGTACAGGCAGGATGCAACTGCCTCCCAGGCCTCGTGCTGCCTCTTGGCATGGCAACCAGCAGCAGCAAAGCCTAGAAATAAATTAAAATTAACTTGCATTCACACAGCTCCATTCCAAGGAGGAAATATTCCACTTGGCATGATTCAGGGGCTCGTCCATACAAGAGGAGCAGCCTGGATGCAGGGTCTCCCCTCCATGAAGAATATCATTACATATGTGGAAATGGAGCCAACTCTCTGTTATTTCGATCCCCTCTGCTTTCACTTACAGCACTGCCTTGCAGAAGGCACACTTGTTTCCGTACGTGATGCCATCCGTGCCGCAGTGAGGGTTGGACTCCCTTGTGCAGTACACACTTCTATTTACAAACTCTCTACAAATCTGCAAAAGGAATAAAAAACAAAAAAAAAAACAAAACAACTTTCAGGACTCCCATACTCTTTCTTTCACTTTCCAAACAGGATACAAGATGACTAATATAATGTTTTTTCTGACAAGAGGATCAAAGTGGCAGTGATGACACTGCCTATTTACTGAAAGAAAAAAGCCCTGTCAGAAATGAGCAGAAGCAGTGTTTCAGGGGGATTTTTGCCCCACGTTTGAGGAGGAAAACTGTAGCCACCTGGGAGAAGTCTTGATCTCCCAAAGACAGGAGTGGATTAGCCTAGGCACGTAGGAGAAGAGTCAGCACTGATGTCCTTTCAGGCATTTGGCGCCAAGTTAGCTCACTGCTGCATGGCTTCATGCATCTTGCAACACTGTGCACTCAGCTTGGTGCTTGCTGAGCTTTCTGCCTTCCCAGTGGAAAGAGAAGAAAATCATAGTCTATGGGGAATTAAAAATAGTGCCCAGGAAATGTACAGGTATTTTGTCTCTGGACAAGTTCCAGTGATGGACCTTGTTTGAGGGAGATAAAACACTCTCAATAGTCCATTTGTTTCATGAGAAGATTGGACAGTGGAGCAAAGTGGATAAAAGTGGTGCTGTGTACAAACACAACCCTGCGCAAGCACCCTAGACCTAATCATGGGAAGCATTTGCTAAACCAACCATCTATTTCCCTGGTCTACTTGCTAATGTGGCCATACATAACATCTCCTGTACAACAGTGAACTCCCCAAAGTGTTGGGACTTCTTGGAAGGACCCACCTGCTCCCAGCAGACATTAAAAACTGTTTACCATGCACCAAGATCTTGGTTACAAAACCATTCCTCTAGAGAATGCACATTCAGTATGCAGAAACAGCTGCACTAACCTCTTCAATGTCTTGACCTGCTACATCTGAAATAAAAAAAAAACAACAAACAAACACAGATTTTACACATCAGCATTATTTTCTGACAGAGGCTGAAGCAAAGTCACAAACCCTTTATACAAACCACTAGTGAAACATACACCAGGTTTTTCCTACTCCATCATCCTGTGCGGTGGAGGAGGGGGCAGGAAATACATTATCTGAATTGCTTTTCAGTATTTTGCTTTTTTGAAAAATGTTACTAAAATACCACATAATCAGTCATTCAGCTGCTAACTGCACCTCAGACACATAACCCAATCTCCTGGAAGGCAGCCACTCCTGGGGAAGTGAGCTGCCATATCGGATCTGGAGCCGTGCTCAACAGAGATTTTAAAGCTATATTGACTTTTAAGGCTTTTAGTCTCCTGCACATCTGAACGATGAAAATGGCTGGTACTGTTAACAAGCCTGTACCATGGAGAAGGAGACCCCATGGTCAGCTTTACAGCAGCCTCAGAACAGCCCAGCCCAGAGACTATCCGAGAAGAAGTTCACCCCAGCCAAAATACAAAGAGATGTCGTGGGGTGATACAGAGCAGAACAGGCAGTGCCAGTCAGTAAGAGTGCAAAAATACCCACTGTAACCACAGGCTCGGGGCCTGAAGCTAAGCAGTCCATCCTCTTAATATTTCTTCACTGCAAAGATTGCAGTCTGGCGTGTAGCTTGAGTCATAGCTGCAGGACAGGGTGACCCTGCAACGTCTCTAAGGGGGAGCCTGACACTCAAGGGTGGCTTGAATGCAGATTTGCAGAATCTGGGTCACAACACTGTGGGACAAATACCCAGCATCTCGCACAGCAGCGGGGCAGCGGAGGTTCGGATGCAAGGCTGTACCTGCCGGGTCAGTGGGGTCACTGCCAGCTGTGATGCTGCTCAGGTGGCTCTGGGCAGGAGGGAACCTGGGGCAGGAGATGAGACGACCTTGTCCTACGCTCGGGCCCCCGCACATTGGAAATCCCACCCAACCCTCAATCAGCTAGACCATCATCCATCAACCCACCCCAGTTTTTCTGCCAATTGTATTGCCCTTTGGTGTTTTATCCCTGGCACCGGTGTATTTGTCATGACCTCAGGTTAGGCTAGGCTGCCTTAATTGTAAAGTCACTGTTATGGCTATCTGTATACTATTTACAAAACAGCTCATTAGATAGTTTTTATAAATATTGCATGTGGCTACAGAAGACTTTATGATGATGTCTCTTGACATCTGTTTATTTTATAGGAGATCACAGAGTTTGCTGCAATTCTGCCTGGCCTTGGAAGGAAGCTTCAGCACTCTGACAGAACCCAGTCCCAATTAAGACTCAATTAGAGACAGATGAATATTTCATAATGAATAATGTGTACAAAGTAATTCACCTCTTTTCTCCACGCACAGCTTGCGATTTTCTCAAGTGAATTCTTTATTCAAATTATTCACGGAAAAACAAGTATTAATAATTCTTGTTCTGCACATTCTTCAATAACTGTCGCCACAAACCTTGCAGAGCTGGGTCAGCTGGACGCAAGCAATTGATAACACTGACGTGACCTATATGTTCAAAAATCATCACTCCTCAGCTTCCCCAGATCATCAGAAAGATGTGTAAATCTCCAGATAAATACATGCTGGATCCTTTTAATTTGCCCTCTTTGTTCTGACTCCTTGAGGACATTTGAATTTAATTTTCAAGCTTTTCTCTGCAACATAAATGAAAGCTGAAACTTTCATCTAATTACGATTCCACATCTCCAAGGACAACACCAAATACCAAGATGCTTAGGATCAAAACAAGAGCTGATGACCCTGAGGTGAGTGAGTTTCTTCTCTAACTGGTTCAGCAAAACTCTCCAGCGAACACTTGTACCAAAAATTCATAATTACACTCTGCTTTGGTACATTTGCTGAAAGAGTTGCTTAGAATTTGCTCGTTCTGTCTCCCAGTGACACCTCCGCTGCGTTATTCACTGCGGAGGCACACGAGGAGTGGAAATATGTCATACGAGTGAGCAAGTCCTGCAGATATTTTCTACTTGCTCAGCTTTATCTTCAAGCCTGTCATCCGGTGATCAAGGCTCTCCGAAGTTTGCTGTTGTCAGGAAAGGTTTTGGGTTGGGTTGTTTTTTTTTTTTTCTATGCTAGGGAAAAGATCACTTACCCGAGAAGAAAGAGAGCAGCAGCAGGCTGAGAAGCACTAAGGCACCTGTTGCCTTCATGCTGCAGGTAGCTCTTTAGTCCAAGCCAAGCGATCTGTGCGGGAGGTGTTGTCTCAGCACCGGAGCCCACAGTGCGCACACAGACCTGCCTTTCTGTGTATTTATGCACCCATCTGTAGCTGTCCTCATTCCCCACCTTAATTGTGAGAACTTCTCCACTTCGCTTCTAAAGCCATTATTGGTCCTGGCTGTGTTTATGGTGCTTTAGGAATGCTGCCCTGTCCACATCAAACCTAGAAAGGGCTAATTATATGAGTGATAGATGAGCTTGTAATTTTTTTTTTTTTTTTTCCTAAATAGTCACAGGATTCTCACAAGGGTGAATTTTCAAAGCGGTGATTCATCGGGGAAGCTGGTAATTTTCATTCTCTGGGCACTCGCTGAATGCCAGCTCCGAGGCTTTGAGTGCGGCGTGATGACACTCACTAGACGTTACGAAATAAATCACAGCATGAGAATGTGTTGTCTGTGAAACCAATTATACGTTGTTCCCTGGCTATTTTTGAGGATGGTTCTAAATTTGTTGGGTTGGGGTGGAGAAGCGCTCTGATGTGACATGCTCTCATAGCTGTGTGCACAGTCCCAGATAGGACTGCTGACTCTCCTCCCTGAACTATTTAAACTCTAGCTGTCAATGTTTTCCAGTTTTTCGCATTCACAAACATATGTTAGGGCTCTGCTCCCACAGCAAGTGGCAATGAAGGGAATTTGATGGGGAATTGGGAGACCTGAGCTCTATTTCCAGCTGAGCCTGTGCAAGGATTTGTGTTCAGCTGCACCATTTGCAAAATATCTGTTCAGATACAAATAAGCTTAAAATTTTAGCATGCTTTCCTAAGGAGACAAGGCTAAGGAGAGAAATGTGTATAGATATATCTGTTTATTAGTTCCCCCAGTTGGTTGGAACTAGTTGCAGATTCAAATTTGACATAGGAGCAAAAAAAAAAAAAATTAAAAATAATAAAAATGTTTTTATACATGTTTCTAGCAACAGAGGAAAGATGCTACTGACGTTCTCAGCCAGCAAGGGACAGAGGTTTCTGCAGGAGAGCAATGTTATGAATACCCTACATCTGGGGAAACACTAGAGTTTGCAGCTTGCTAGACATCTTGAAATCCACACAGCAGAGAAACTGTGACTGACAAGTGAATTCTCAGATGTCTATTAAGGGTGAGCTCACGATGCAGCCTCTCATATAATTTAGTTATCAAGTCAGTCAGCCGCAGCGCCGTTTAAAACCACGCTTAGTTCTGCCACTCACAGCACTACTTGTTTGCCTTTTCTAGTTTCATACGTCACTGCTTACAACGACAGCCTTAATGCCTCAGTTCTTTATCTACCCAAACATTTTGGTTGCTGCAGCATAACTGACTGGCTAAAGCCTTAGCCAATGCACCACAGGGACCAATCCCTTCCGGGCTGAGGAGAGGAAGAGACTAAATTACCAACCAGGTGATTATCGTTATTACCCCTTTCCACTTCTTTATAACACCTGAAACAGGCCACTTGCTGGTATAGGTGAGGGAATTCTTCTGTCCCTCTGTCTTCTCTGAAAATCAGGGGTAGAAGAAGGGCACCTGGACTTTGCTTTGTGGTCTAAGGGGTGCAGTTGGGCAAAGTCTTGCTGGTGTCAAGCCAAGTACTTATTTGTGCTGGGTCAGTCTTTAGTCTTATGTGATACAAACCTTTCCATCCATCTTCCAAAGAGTTGTGAACCTCTAAGCAACAAGGCATCTAGGATACAGCCATAACCAATACTTGCCATTTGCCCTCCCTTTCCCTTTAGGTGAGCAGCTCTTCTGTGGGCCTTTCCAAAGCCTTCTGAGTTCCTAAGCAAGTATCTGGCTTCCTCAGGCAGAAACCACCACTGCAGAGAAGGCTTTCAGTAGGATCTTGCTGTTGAAGACAATTGCCTGCTATGGCCAAAACTCCACTAGTCTGTAGCTACTCTATAAACCTCTTGGCCAACAAGAAATTATAGCAGAGCTCTGTCCTGTGCTGACAGGTCTCTGTTCACATCCACCATCTACTTAGACTGTTCCTTAATTATTTTTCACACACACACAGGCAGGTAAGCAGTGAGAACTCTCATGACTCTCCAGGTTGCCTTTTCTTAAGAACAGGCACAAAGGCATGATGTGATTTATATTGCCTGTACTAACAGAAAAAAAACCCTGAAAATAAGAAGTTCCATCCCTCTTCCTAGGACAGAGCACTGCTCTGTGCTACTACTAGAGGAAGGACAAGCCTCTCATCTTCTGGTGGGAAGCACCTACAAGAAATTATCTGCTTCAGGAAACAAGACCCAGAGCAAAGGCTTGGAAGTTACAGATTTTGTCCTAAATATCAGCCCTAGCAGTAGATATTCTTGCTGCATAACAGGAGAATGGAAGGTGGAAAAAGGAAGAGGAAGGGAGTGTGTGAGCCATGGCACTACAAACTTTTTGCCTGTGCTGTTTGCATATTAACTCCTTGACTCACCCCAAAAGATGGCACATCATCATGAACATTCATATGTATCATTGCTCCTCCAGTGCACTCCTTAGGCTCCCACAAAGATGTTATCTCCATATCTTTTTTCCCAAGAGAGGAAGCATCTTGGTGCTACCAGCACATCTTCTGGCCCTTCTGTCCTGAAGTTAGAAAATGCAAGACCTTTTCCTGAAGGGTCTCCTGTCCTACCTCTGCCTTAAATACCCCAAGTACCACTTTTCAGATCTTGCCTCCAAGAAACCCAAAGCCTGAGCCCAGTCTAATTTGTCCTCGGGTTCTCATTAGGCTCATTACAGCCTTGCCTAGCTTGCTGCAATTTTCTGCTGATCAACACAGTCCCGACGGACACACCCTTCAAGGAAGCAGCAGTTCCTAATTTTCTTCCCTATGAGATAGCCTCCTCCCTTTGCCATAAGCCTGCTTTTTACAATGCACTGCCAGACCTGCCCCTTGCCCAGGTGTGACCAGGTAGGGCTGACCACGGCCACCTTTCTCTTTCACACTTCCCCAGGGCCATCCCCCCACACCAGGGCCCCTAAAAGGACCAGTTTCTTGAAGACAAAGACACGTCCATTTACACTCCATAAGACACCAAAATTAGGAAAGTTGTAGTATTTTATAGCAGCTTGGTTTCTCTTCTGATGGTTTGGTATGGAGTGACGTACTCTTGTGAGGACTTGGGCTGGTGTGTGATGGGCGTTACGCTTTGCTCTTTATTGTGGTTTATTTCACAACTTCTCCTGCCTGACAGATAAGTACCTAAAAGCCTGAAGACCATTACCCCTGCCCTGGAAAAAAAAACCCCAACCAAAATCAAAAACCAGTCCATGGCAAAGAGAGGGGCTGTGTTTAGTTTATTGATCAATCAAAGCAAAGACAAATGTGCAACAGTTGAGGAGAAGGGAAGAGCATGTTTGATTGCAGGATCTGTAAGGGAAAAATCAGGGCGAAGGGTATGGCTCCAGCACTCAGCATTCGCCACGGTGTTTCAAGAACAGAGTTCCCTGGCTTCGCCTGAAGAGAAAGAGGGAGACCAAAGTTACAGATGTGGATCTCAGTTTTACAGTCTAACTTCACCCAAATAAGCCAATGCTCTCATGCTCTCCAAGTTCTGATTCCCCAGGTTACACGCTTTCTCACATTAAAGAGATTTGGGACAAACCCCATAATTTTGGACACCTCCTACGGTCACACTTTAAAACACTCTGGCAGGGAGGGAGTCAGCAATGCTAGGAGCCTGCAAACAGGGATGTGGATTTAATTGTGAGGGAAGGAGAAGACTCACTCAGGTTTAAGATCTGCAGTGTCTGGGAGGTGACAGAGGAGTGAGTGTCAGGAGAGGAACGTGGAGCAGGGATGGATTTACCGAGGGGCTAACGGGAGCTCCAGGGCTTCCGCACCAGCTGCTGCTGCTGTGTGTGTGCTCCAGCTCCTCTAGTTTCATGGCTACACGGTGAGCTCCATACTTACGAAAATGCATTGCAGAACTGGCACTTGTTTCCGTAAGTTTTGCCATCGGACCCACAAAGGGGCTTATAGTCAGCAGTGCAGATGAGATTGTTACCCGGCTGTTCGCTGCAGTCAATCTGCTAATAATGGAGCAACAACACATTTCAAAGCTTTTGTTTCTCATATTTTCCTACATGAGTGCTTTATGTTTATTTAATGTTTATGACATGGCAAAGCATAAAAGCTCTTTTCAGGTGCAGTGGTCTGTGGTTCTAGCAACTCTGCAAACTCAGAGGCAGAGAACATACTTGCCTGGAGCAGCCTGAAGTGAGGAGAAGGCAGGGGCAAAAAATTCTAATAAATACTATTATAAATAGTGAAATAACCATACTGATATTTCCAGGCTGGCCCTCCCACTGGCTGCTCTGGTTCAGCAGGCTAGCAGAGGAAAACATACAGAAAGTGGATGGTTGCAAGCCACACCACAGAAAGTACTCCCACCTAAAGAGTCACCGCTACTAATAGTACTGGTAGTATATGACCCTCCTGCTCTCCTGCAGAAGGTATGAGGCAGCATCTCTCGCTCATCCCCTTTCCCGGTAACTGAAGGTCTCAGCACCTGCTGACTGCTGTGTTCCCAGGTCAGAGGGAGGACTGCATATTTGAGTCGTGGATTTGGTTCAATACCCTTTGACCTAACATACTTTAACTATGTTCCTCAAATCCTATTTCTAGGCTAAATGTACCAGGACAGTGCAGGCGTTTCTATTATTTAGTTACGATTCAGTGAATTTGTGTTGTACAATGTATTGTAACAGCAGTTAAGAGTGCAGATTTCTGCGCTTTACCTCGAAGCATTCTCCCTCATGCCTCAGGTCTATGTCCAGTCCATTCCTTTGGGAAAAAAGCGAGTTGAGAATGAATGAGCACAGCACAGCCACTTCACGAGTCAAACTACCTTGTTACCCTCTAAATACCAACATGAGCACCTACGGATCCAGAAACCCTTCCCGTGACCCAGCCCCTTCACTTACACCACAGCACTGCAGAAGTTGCACTTGTTTGCGTAGGTAACCCCGTCAGTGCCGCAGATAGGCATGTACTCCAGGGTGCAGGGGATCGCACCACTGCTTGATCTCAGGTAGCCAGTACAGTCAAGCTGAAACAGTCACAGAACAACATTTTCATCTCTGCTCCCCTTTGCATTAGTCCTGTGTAACAGAGCATGCTGCAAGAGATAGCTCCCCCTCTGCCCAGGTCTGCAAGGGAGAGGGTCTCCCAGCCCCAGCGTGGTGGCATTGAAGGAGCACAAACAGTTGAAATCCTGCACGTGGGTACAGCTTGATCCTGGGATATCTGTTTTTTCCTGTCCTGAAGTGGGCTTCATCCCTGTCATCTTGGGGATTTTCACCATGAATGCCACCATGAAGGATCTTTGCCTAAAATGCCTTATGTGGCAGCAACTTTTGCTGCAAAGTGTCAATGCCACTTTAAAATGGAGTTTACGCTCACCTCCGTGTTTCTGCAGTTACTCTGAGTGTACTGAAATGGAAGTCACTGTATTATGTTAAATTGCGCAGCCAGAGTGTTTCTTTACTTTCTCTAACCTAAAAATAGGGATACTTCTCCGCAGTAGCTCCCTATATTGATAAACAAACTTTATGTTAAATGTTCTGATACAATTGTTTTTTCTGTTACAAAATTACAATTTAGTCACAATCCAAACTTCCTCTGGGAATTTCTTAGCTTCAACAAGCCCCTAAGTCTAAGTCTAAAGAGAAGTGTTTTGATAACGCAGAAGCATTATAGAAATCAAAAGTTTCCTTTCTTAAGTCTGGTGTTACACACAAGATAACATTTAAAAACTCACTGTTCAATCAAAATTTAAAAGAAATTCTTGCAAATCTGAAATGCTTCATTTTCATTCCATTTCTGACAGTTTGGAATTCTGTGGTTTTAGTACAGAATTAATCCTAGGGAAGGTTTCTGTCTAGCTCTCTGCCATTGTTTCACCCACCGCAGCTCAGTGCAGCAGAAGGAACTGATCTCAGACCATACCTTAACACATCTTCCATCGTGCTTCTTGTCGATGGCTTGGTTACGGCTAGAGGGAGAGAGAGAGAAGGAAAGGAAGGATTAATCTGCTCATGCCATATAGTCATCTCACTCATAAAGCCCCAGTAATTAATCATTCAGGAGCTTTGACACGGAAGATCGTGGGCATTAGCGAAGACAGAAACTTAGGAAAAATCTAGTCCACCCCACGATTAGTCACAACCCCAAAGGCTTTTGTCCGCTGCTTGAACTGGCATTGTAGGTAATTGGGAGACCTGGTACTCACAAGATTTCATTGCAGAGGGAGCACTCATTGGGGTAGGTCACGTCGTCAGTCCCGCAGACAGGTTCATAGTTGCGGGGACAAGCAAGCTGCTTTTTTTCAGACAACATGTACATGTTGCAGGAGGCCTGTTAAAGACAACTTGTCATTTCTCCACATGGAGAGAAGGATCTGTTTGTGCTAATCATGTTTCACTGCATTGGGAGACTACTGTTGGTCATTTTTTTTCTCTATTGTTCCTCCATGGTGAAGAAGAGCGGGAACAAAATATACCATGTTTCTTAGAGTATATAAAAGCACCATTTTGCTATTAATTAAGACTTTCAGTACTTTTGGCAAGAACTGTGGGCAAAAATGATCATTCCTTGGGAAATCAAGACAGGGAAGATATTTAGGCAGTTATTCAATAGCTGTGTAGATTTTCTGCTGGCATTCTGTACTGTGCTGACTCTCACTCTACATCATTAATTGCAGTCTTTTTTATCATCAACATGGTAAGTTAACTTTCTCTGACAAAGGTATTTTCTTACTTTGGGGAAAAGAAGTAGTATAATACTTAGGGGCTTTTTCCTTCTTCCTTTCTTGCTCACTCTCCTTTTTTGACTCCCTCAAGCCTTCCTTGGGATACAGTGTGAGTATGAATTATTCACCTAGACTTAGAAATCAAGACTAAATGACAAAGAAGATCTACTACTCACCCGTTTTTGAGCAATAACAATATCTACAATAAAAACAGAGATTATAAAATATAAAAACTGTACAACGTCCTTGACTAAAATTCCTTTGGAATCATCAATCTCCCAACAGAGTAACCAAATACACTTTTTCATTACTGAGAAGTGATCGTTTTCCCAAATCTTTTATCTTCTCCAACTAAACAAGAAGTTATATACTAAGATTTAAAAAAATTAATTATTTGTGAAACTGGAAATTTTGATTGACTAAAGAAGAAATAGGACATAAACTTTTCTGCTTTTGCAGCGCTATTATCCCCACTAAGGCTCATAAGCTTACATCAGACAAATGCATCCTTCCAATCTATAGTATTTATCTGCACAAGGATAAAGTTCAGTAAAAGAGAGCCTGTGTATTACTAAATCATCACATCTCCAAAGGGCTGAAGTCTCCTTTAGGATGTATATATAAAGGCAAATGTTCAGGAGGACTAGAGGTACTAGCATAGACTGTAACAAAAACAACTTACCAGAAAGGCAGCTGAGAAGCACAAGCCCAAGAAGGGCAATGCTTCTTGTTGTCTTCATAGCAGAGATGGTTGTATAGCCTGTTACTTGCAAGTCTGTCGCTGTTGAGGTCAGTAGCTGGTTCTCAGCTTTCTCCATCCACACTATATATATACATCTCCCTGACCTTGTGAAGTCATCCCAGAAAGTAATTATTTGCTCTGTAAACTAAGAAAATTGTATTGATTATTGAGTTGAGCTCTAAAGAATACTTGTTTGTTAGAGAGATGCCCAGAAGAATTAAACAAAAATCTGAGCTACACCCAGCTTGTTAACAAAGGCGCCCTGCTGTACAAAGAGTGATTTGTACTTTCCAAACAAGAGCACTGTCTCAATAACAGATGTTGTGAAATTATGTATGGAAGCTGGTAAAGAAAAAAAAACCCCATTTGTTGAAAGTGTTTGAACTTGTGCACACCATATTACATACACTAAACAGTATTTGGGCTCCAGGAGGTTTGTGTGGTACAGCTGGAGGGGGAGCAGCAGCAAAGGACACTCTAAGCTTTTAGAGACATAAAATCTGGGGTTTGGCAGGCATCAGTGTACTCTAAAGATGCTGAAAGCTCAGTGAATCTCTCCACACTCTCCTGTAGTTTTCTGGTACATCGGATTTCTCACCAACAGGAAGGAAACAGTCATCACAACAGGAAAGCCTTACCTAAAACTTCAGAAGTTTATAGGACATTTCTATGTAGTAGCAAGAGGTATTAATCTGTTGGCAATGGGTATGAGCGTGATTAAGAAATTATGAGAATCAGTAGCCTTAAATCTGTACTGGAACAATGTTTTCTCTTAATGGCACACACGGGGTATTCTGTGCAGGTGAAATGGGCTTCTTAATACCAAAGACATTCAAGAAAAATTTGCAGCAGCTGCAAACAGAAGGTGAGTCCTTAGGCTCCCCCCTTCCCCCTCTATTGTATAGCATTGAATTTAGAAAGTCAGCTGAAAGTCATGTTTTAGGGAAGATAATTGAAGAGTAACATGATAGGCTCTGTTAAGTGATTCAACTCTATTGCAGGGGTATGGAAAACCAAATAAGGAATATTGCATAAAATGATATTTTTGATTTAAGGTAGTCACGGAAGGAACTGAGGGATGGAACATGTTTGTGCTTTAGAGGAAGCTTGATTCATACATGCAGCTTAAAGGCAGCCTGAGTTTTAAATAGCAAATCAGAATTGTTTTTCTTATTATTGTGGCAGATGTTCAAGTCTTGGCAAGGGCAGATAAATCATAAAACGTAGCTGAAAGTGTAAGGGAACTGTAGTCACAGATTTGGCCTGTTAGAATCATAGAATGGTTTGGGTTGGAAGGGACCTTAAAGATCATCTAGTTCCAACCTCCTACCATGGGCAGGGACACCTTCCACTAGACCAGGTTGCTCAAAGCCCCATCCAACCTGGTCTGCAACACTTCCAGGGATGGGGCATCCACAACTTCCCTGGGCAACCTGTTCCAGTGTCTCACCACCCTCACAGTGAAGAATTTCTTCCTTACATCTAATCTAAATCTACCCTCTTTCAGTTTAAAACCATTACCCCACATTCTGTCACTACACTCCCTGGTAAAGAGTCGCTCCCCACCTTTCCTGTAGGTCCTCTTTAGGTACTGGAAGGCTGCTATAAGGTGTCCCTGGAGCCTTCTCTTCTCCAGGCTGAACAACTTCAACTCTCTCAGCCTGTCTTCATAGGAGAGGTGCTCCAGCCCTCTGATCATCTTCATGCCCCTCCTCTGGGCTCGCTCCAACAGGTCCCTGTCCTTCTTATGTTGGCGGCCCAGAGCTGAACACAGTACTTGCAGTACTGTTCATAGCAATGAAATAATTTTCCTGAAAAATAAATGAGTAATGCTATTTGGATCTTATTCACAAATATTGGAAGTTGAAGGATTCCTTTGAAAGCTGTTTCTGTTGTATTCTTAGCATCCTGAGTGACTTTCAGATTCCTTGAACTGATTATGAGCATATTTGGAAGGGAAGCAGTAATCACAGAAGCATTAATATTGATTATTCTCCAGAGGCAAGAATGCTAAAGCCTGAAAATCCTCATAACTTGCACCAGCTGCCAGTGGAGATGGCACTTGCTGGTTCTGCAGGTGGTTAGTGAGGCTACAGGAACACAGTCTGTCCCCTCTTCAGCCCTGCAACCCAAGCTTTTCCATATCCACCTCCAGATCTGAGATATCCAGTAACCAGAAACTGTACTACTTCTCTGGTTGCCTCTCCCGCCAGGCTGAAATCATACTGATTGCTCTGGTGCTGTTGTGAATGGCAGGGTATCTGCTAGGGAGCTGTATTGTTCTCCAGTTTGGCCAACACCTGCCCTTTGATCAATTAGATCCTCTGGGGAGATCCCCCTCTGATCCACATACTGCTTCTGAGGGCCTGGATAGCCAGCCAGGACTGCTCCAAAAGCAGCTCTTTTCCTCCAGGAATCCCTGCCACTTCACCAGGCAGCAGGGAGAAAGAGGGAAGCAAGGAAAGAGTCTTGCTATAGGGTCTATGAGAAAGGATGGGTGATAATTGGTAGCAGTCAGGGCAGGGCAGAAAGAGCTTCTGGGCTAGGTGTGACATGGGATTGCACAAGGGAGCTCCATTAATAAGAAACAGAGGGAATGGGACAGAAATAATTGCGGGGCAGCAGACAGGTTGAAAACAGGCATTAGGAGCAGTCGAAAAAAACCCTGTCTCTATGTATTTGGAAGAGTGAGCTTCAGGAAATGTCATACACATGTTACAAATGGGAAGGGCAAAGTGAACTCACCTGCCAAAACCCCTCTGTGATATTCAAGACTATCATGATGGTGGTCTCAGTAAAGTGACTTTAGGCATAGGATTATTTTAATGTTTCTACAGATATGACATCCATAGAAAAGTTTAAATAAAACTCTTACTGCTGTTTCAAGTTCTTAGAGGGCAAACTTTCAAGAAGGTTATGGCCATATGAATGGGATAAACATCGGTAGTCATATGATGGATCCTCTTGTATTAAGGTAAATTTCCAATAACTCTGGAAATTCTACCCTGTTTCTATACCAGTATTATTTCTTCCCATAGCAGTGATATTTTCCTGGGAATCTTTTCCTCTGGTCTCGAGACTCCCTATCTCAAGCAAGTCCATAATCTACCACGACCTAAAAAATTCTTCATTTGTGTTTCATGCTTTAGTTTAAAACTTGTCGCAGGCTTCATCTGGCTACAGAGAGAAATTATACTTTTTAATTTTTTTGAAAATAAAAAAGGTGGTTGTGTGCATGCAAGAAAACATGTTGTTATTCCAGCAGCGGTATCATTGTCCTTGTTCCCGTATCCTGCTGTCACACACCACACCGTAATCAAGAATGAAGTGGTACTACGTTCCAGTCTATGCTACTGTAGAGACAAATGCAAAATGCATTTCTTTGCCATTGATTAGCGATGTGGCACACTGCAAGAGCTCACAAAACAGGTTGCTGTTCCCAGACCTCTGCACATGGGGGCAGAACTGGATCTTCTATGAGAACATGAATTCAATTTACAGCAAGCAAAGCCCTGCTCTAAGCTGCACTCATCTAATATTTCTCCTTGTAGTTCAGCTATCTGATTGCTGCCTGCATATCTCCAGTCTTTTAAGCATAGATGATATCACAGGCAAGGGTGTCTGGAATAATTTGACTGTCTGGGAGCCGCATATTAACAGCAAAAGGCTGAGGATCTGGCCCTGCACATCCCAACCCCTCAGCGAATCTCAGCTCTGCCTCACTGCAATAGCTGACACAGCCAGCCCCCAAAACCGATGTCTCCAAGTAATTTTCTTTTAAAACATTATTTTATTTTTCTCCGCATCAAGAAAGAACATAGTAACAAACCATTTATCCTGAATGAAGCCTCAGAGAGAAACTGCATTAACAGAAAGGTCTAGACTGGCCTGAGGTATATTTTGGCCAGCAACAAGTAGAACAATACGCTAAAACAGAAGCATTGATATAAAATAGAGCAGAACAAAATAACTACATGCAATGTGTTAATCAGGTTGTGGGGTAATTGAATGGCATTTCCTAAATTCACAAACATCAGATAATGACATAAAGTGCTGAGGTACTGCTTAAAGAATTGTGCCATAAAATACCTTGGCAGGCAAACAATGTTTCCTGCCTTGAATTTCCTGGAGGGAGAGTTAGATTAGTAATGGTGAGAGGATTTTGTGTTGTTGTGGCAGGAATTTATTGAGCAGCAACAAAAAAATTATTTCCAGTGAGGCGCCCATAAAAGAGGACTGTCTTCCTCTCCATCCTAAGAAGCTGCCCCCCCTGGGGCAGGGGGTCTGGGGTGCCGCTGGGGTCCTGCTCTGCCCTTGGTTACTCCCGAGTAATACTGTGTAACTCTGCATCAGGGTGGAGGGTTTGTCCCCGTTCATTTCTACTCACAGTTTCCCCACAATTGCCTGGCGGATTTTCCTGTTTAGCGGTCATGGCCCCTGGAAGACACCCTCTGAGGACCTCTGGGATCTTGAGCACGATCGGAAGCTCTGCTTGTCTCCAAGGCATCATGGCTGCTGGGGGGCCATCCTCATCCTCTCTGCTGCTCCCCAGGAAAGAAAAGAAGTGCTGGAGCAGGTATTCTTTTACCCTTGACTCCCTTGCTCAGTGGAGGGGGACAAGAAGGAACATGAAGCTCCTGAGCCACACAACCCTGACACTACCCCCCAGAGCCTCAATTTGTCTTGGTCCTAAGAAATTGCATCTGACACTGAAATGCCTTCCCACACACAGACTTCCCTCTCACAGGAGGGACATTCCAGCCCCGGGAAGGGACTTGGCACTAAATGGTTGCAGATAGTCATGTCTTTTGGAAATACCTTGTCTCCCTTCAGAGCTGCTCTCTCCAGTCTCTGGAAAGTGACACATTGCCACTTAAGATCATTAACTATTTGACTGTGTGACTGCTGCCTGTACAGCATGCCACACTGCCAGCGCTTCGCTGTTAATGAATAATAAATTAACACTATGACTCTGAGCCCTTCCTTTCATCAGCTGACATTTCCAGAGGCCGAAGAATCTCAAAGGATCCTCTAGGAGCAACAGTCGACATAATTACCTACAAGCAGCAGCTAAGTGGTGGGTGAGGTGCTGAAATGGGCTGCGGTAGTGATTGCTAGCAGTCCTCCAAACATCAGGTCTCCTAGGACTGACTGCCCACGGGTTTTCTGCAGTACCCCACAGTGATGAACATTGCAAGCACGAACATGGGCAGCCAGGTAACTGCCAGCCCAGAGAAAACATCGTGCCCAGTTGCTCTGGGAAGCAAAGCGGATTGCAGAAGGGCTTCTCTCACCTAAAGGTGGGTTTCCAACCCTGCTTACAAGGGGAAGAGATGCAGCTGGGAACTGCCCTTCTTCACCACTTCTCTTGTGGGCATAAGAAATTGGGGCTAACCCTGGAAATTGAAACAAGAATGAGCAGCTCTTGGTGCCAGCAAGACCTTCTGTTCCTCCATTGCTTTTGCAGAGCAACCACAAAACACCCCCCAACTGCAATAAACTTGGGACTGTCCCTAACTGTGTCTATGTTCAGGTTTGCCTGGGGCCTCTTCATGCTGCCAAAGTCTACCATACATAATTCAGGTGTGAGGCAGCGGGTGTCTGACAGCAGCGGGTAGGAACGCAGGCAATTCCTCTCACCCTAGCAGAGTGTCTGTCCAGGATGCCCTTAGTGGAATAAATTGATTGGCGCATTGCACCAGGATGCATCTCCAGACTTGGTTTTCTTTTGGAAAGCTGGTTGAAGGCAGACACCCTCAAGATCTACCCATTGCCTTTGCAGTTGGGGTTGATTTCTTTGTAGATCAGAACAATGTATTCTATCTCCCTGTAATTTTCCCATTAATACCCGCACCCCAGGATTGTTGCAGTGATGTAATAATGCAACATCTTAGGTAAAAACAGAATGAGACGTACTATTAAAGCAAGACATAAATGCTGATGGCTTTTTTCATCAAGCAGAGGTTTCAAGATTCATCAGGAGCTTTCAAGGTTCAGGACAAGGCTTTAGGGGAGCATCTGCCATAGGGAACATTGTCAGTGAGGACTCTTCTTCCTGAGCTGAAGCCTGTTGATAAGTTAACACGCTCGAAGATATCTCAAGCGAAGCGTCTGACGGCTTAGCCTGTGGAGAAAGAAATCAGTACCTCAGAGACAGAATATATGGGCTTTTACTGTTTGTCCCTCCCTCTGGTGAAGGATATATCATAGAGGAACTTAAACAAAACAGAAAACTTCTGAACACTCTTACAGCTATTTCCTTTTATTACTAACATTCAAAGACAAGATAAAGATTTGATTTAAAGGGAGAATTAATAGTTTGTAGGAAATAGACTTTGTTTGCTGGAAGAAAGCTCTTCAGCAAATTACTTAAGAGGGAAATAAAGAACTACTAAATATTACCTCTTTATACCTGAAAGAAAGGAATTCCTGGAAAATTCTCCCAATAAAAAATTGACCCTTGCTAGTAAGAGAACAGGCAAACACAAAATAAAAGAATTGTACTTCTCCAACCAGTCTCCAAAACTGATTAGTTAGTTTAAGCTAAGTTAGTTTGCCACTAGTTAATGAAGAGATTTATTTTTATACACACAGGAATGCATTGCAGAATAAGCATCTATTGCTGTATGTTATGCCATCGGACCCACAGTGTGGGATGTACTCCATAGTACAGACAGCGCTGGGTACCACGTAGTTACTGCAGTAGCCCTGTGGATAGATGGAATATATGGTCACAAAAAAAGCTCTCAACAACAGATATGTTAGAAAGGTGACATTAGGAGACCCTACACACACTCTGAGCTCTCTCCCCCAGTACTGGCCAGCAGCAGATGCTGAGAAAAAGCCCAGGGACAGGGCAAGAGTATGGTGGTACATTGCCTCCAGCAATGTAGAGCCTGTGTAACCATCATAAATGCTGCTGCAGTAACTATGACAATAACTTGGACACGAACTGAATACTGCACTACTTGTTGAAACTATCATCAGCTGAAAATGGCAATTTCACCTAATAATATCTGTGGCAAACATTGTTCAGAAAGCTGGGTGACTCGGGATTTTCAAATGCTCGATCACAATGTGGTTAGTAAGGATTTATACGGAAACTGCTTTAAGGAAAGAAATGATGGAAAATAGAAAGATCTGTCTCTCACCTGCAGTGCATCAGTATCTGGAAAAAAAAAGAAAAAAAAGAAGGAAATATGATACAAATGCAATTCATGGATTCTGTTAGAGTAAAAAAAACCTGTGAATGCATGCCCTGAATCTGCAACTTTCATTTCAGTGTTTTTTAGCAAATGACTTCTTAGACAAAAGGAATTTCAGGCAAAAAATTTGTGGCATAGGGTATGTTTACAACATTGATTCTGTAGTATAATTTTTTTTTTATGAGGGTTACAGCCAAGATGGAAAAGGACGTACAAAATGAAGGAAGAAAAAAGCATTTTCCATGGTTCAAAGAGTAGAGCAGGACATGTATTCAAGGCTAAGCAAGTTACTGAGGCAAACAGGGTCATAAAGCTGGCAAGTACACAGAGGCAGCATCTTGTATGCATTGCCACAATAGCTCTTAAATAAGAGGAGTATTTAGTGAGATGTAACTTTTAAAAAGCTTCTACAACTGTTCAGGCTCTCAAAATTGCATCTCAGTTCAGGATGACTACAAGAAATGTTCTCTTTCATTCAGTAAAATAATTTGTGTTTCTGCAACATTTCAGAGGTTAAATACTGGTTGTCTGAGTCTCCGGGTTGTACCACGTACATGTCACTTCTTTCATTATGCATAAACTAGCGCTGAGAGTAGAGCTGTTCCCACAGTTGTTCTTACCCACTCAGTTCTGTTGCTAAAATATTACCCCATAAGTGATAGTCTTTGATGTCAAGTCTTTTCAACACTATCTTTCTAGGAGTAAATAAGTCCTTGTAGAATGAAGCTCTTTCCAGTCTGAGGATGGTTTTGTGGTTTTAAAGACAGCCAGTGCTTACTCAAAGGCAGAGCAGGAGGCAGTAAAGCTACTCACCTGGAATGCAGCAAAGGGCTAGAGCAAACAGCAGCAACACGCCTGCTGTCTTCATGGTGCCTGAAGGATCTGTGTGCAGCAGAGCCTGTGTTTTGCTTAGTAAACTTAGCCCTAATTCTGCCCTCAGGTGGCAACCATGCTTATATGTACGCGCACCTATTTGTTTTGTGTGTGCGTGTGTGTGTCTACATTCATATTTGGCTTATCCACCCTTATTCTGAAGTAACGTCCCCTTTTTTTTGTCAGGGTGGCAATCTCGACAGAGGTAAGCTGTGCTGTTTAGCCAGGAAGAATGCTTCTTCATCAACAGGAGTCACAAGAACTTTAGATATGTTAGATACAACCTCTGTGTCATTATTTCAAGCGAAATATGTGACAAGTTCCTTCTGAAGGACCATAGAAAATTCATGCGGGCAAAAGAGCAACTGTACAAACCAAAGCAGCAACTGCTGCCAGATTTTCTCTGTGTGCACCTATCAGTGCCTATTTATGTGCAGTGCTTTTTCACAAGCAAAATGCTGAATGAATGGCTTCCAGAGTGGAATGTCTCTACTTTTATTTTCATGCTTCATCCCAATAAAGCACATTATATATGCATTAAGTTATAGTGAAACCAGGAAAGCAGTGAATTAGGAAGGCAAGCAAGAGGGTGTCCCAGACACTGAAGGGAATCCTTGGACTGGACAAGAGATGCAGCAACTTTTGTGAGCGTATGCAAAGAATTTACAATTGTTATTTCCCCTAAAAGCCATTAGCATCGTGGGTTAGATTTGCAGTAATGGACTGATAGTCTGATGATGACAGAATGATGTGAGACCCTAGCCTGGATCCTAGAAAAGTTGAACCCAGTCTGGAAATCACTGCTTCATCCATCTGCCCATCTCAACATATATCCTTTGCTTTACCACCAAAGCATCGCTTTTTTCGACAACCTCATTCCATCAAGGAGAACAAGCACCTCCCTCCCTTTGACTCCCAGAAGAAATGCATATGGGAGATACTACTTTTTAGAAGGGATATGCCCAATTTATTTATGTTTCTCTTGTGTGGATCAAAACCCCACCAATTCACTACTCCAATAGAGGACAAAAGCAAAATAAATTTCATAGACAATAGGCCAATGACAGGTCACACTCTCAAAAAACAGAAGGATACTTTATCTTTGGATTGTGAAACACTGATGAAATACTCCTTGGGCTGGCAAAGAGTATTATATTATTAAAGACTAAGGCAGAAGACAAGTAGGCAGGAGTAGGAACCATCCCTAGGAGGGCATTTGTCTTAAAACGCAGGTCATTAAAGGATGATTTCAAGATGAGAAAAACCTAGAAATAAGTCATTTGGAGGGCCTAGACAGATAGTCAGGGCCCACTCACATGTCTGAAAAGTATGGGTTTTGCTAACAGATTGCCCTTGCAGAGTGCTACGCTGCAGGTGAGGACTGTGCTCAGGAGGCCAGGGATCAGCTCTTGGTGCAGACACCACCACAGTCTGAACTGCTTTTGTTGATGACGCCTGCACAGGGAAAGTGCACAAGAAATACCTTAGGAGAGATCAGCTAGTGTCATCACTTCAGAGTGGTATTTCAACCCTTTACAATGTCAAACATCTGTAAGGGTCTGAACACTAATGTAGGCTTACTATCATTTATGTGCAAAGTCACATAGCTCTGAGGTTTATGCATCTGTATTTAATTTTCTGCCTTTTATGAGAGGGAGGGGACCAAGATGTTGTTCTTGTTATATCCCAGAGCTATGAGCACGTAACCCATTCAGCCTGGCATCATCATTCAACAAAACAGAAAAACATGTTTCATGAGGCAACACATGAAACAAGACAAAGAATTGTTGCTGATTTAGTTTATTGAGACAGAAAATGAGGCGTGAGCTGAGTTCCCCAGAGGGCGAGATGAACTGAGGTGAGATCTTTAGTTGGGATTTGCCAGTGGGGATCCTGTGGTGAATTCTCTCAGTGCTGATACTCAGCATTTTCCAAAATGGCTTAAAGTGAGAGTCCCATTGCTGTCCCTGAAAGCGAGGAGAGGAGAAAATTGATTAGATACAGAGTCCTGCCTGCTATAATCTGTCCTTTTGCTTGGCTCCTAGAGAAGGCATGAGATAGGATCCTTCCCCAGAGCAAAAAAACTTGCAGACTCAGAGGCCCATTAGCTTTTTGATTATTAACAGATGAGTGAAATGACTTAACCCACTCTTAAGACTGGAAATATTTGGGGGCAAACTGTAACGAAACTTCAAATTTAATTTTCCATTAAGGTTAATGGTCTTCAAACCATTCACACTAACAAACCAGACATAGCTCTTTGTATGCTAAAAAAAAAAAAAAAAAAAAAAAAAAATGGTTGGCATGACGGCTGGTATTCTCTCATGCCCCAGATCCCTAATCAACACGGGTCAGCAAACAAGAAAGTGGCAACTGTGCAAACTTGTGCCTACAGGAGGCAACTGATAACACAAACATGATCCATGTTTGTACATACACAACTGCATTGCAGAAGTCACATTTATTGCTGTATGTTTTGCTGTCAGAGCCACAGAGAGGCATGTACTCAAGCGAGCAGACAGGTTTAGGGTAGTCACTGCAGTCAACCTGAAAAAAAAAAAAATCTAATGTGAAGGATATGAAGGAATCAGTAGCAGAAGGGCTTGAACCCCAAGCTACAGCTGCAGTCCTAATGATAACGACCTAACTAAAAATAATTAACTCCCTTGCACAATCTGATATAAACTGAGGTGTCAGTTTCTCCTATGCCAGAAGAATTTAATGATATAAAACCAGATCATAATATCCTGCTCGAAGAGATGTATATCATAACCTGACCACAGCATTTCTAAGCAGCAGCAGCAGTTCACCTGCTGAACATGCCATGTTTGTGATCATATTGCACCGTGTTCCCAACCTGGCCAGGAAATTAAATGGAAAAACACTGGTGTCTGGAGAAGTGTAGGTGCCGATTCCTGCATAAGGGTCCAGTATCTCTCCTGTAGTCTTAAAACAGGAAGATCAGCACTAAGCTAGATACTGTGAGAGTGAGATTTTGTTTCTTTGTGCAATGGGTGCTACACTTGCCGAGAGGTATCATAGTGCAAAAAATGTATATGGGTCCAGGAAGAGGCTGAGGAATTTCATGGAGGAGAAATCTTTTGAGGCTTACTGACTACATAGAAATTGCACCTAGCTGAGGTCCGCCACCTGAAAACAGCTGGAGGTTGGAAGAGTAGAAGTCCCATATGTACTCACTCTACTCTTACTCTCTCCTACACAATCCTTACGACCCCTGCTAAGAGCAGGGTCTGCATCAAGTCATCATGGGCTTGATGGACCATTGGTCTGACTCCAAAAGCCATTCTCTGTTCTTATTCTCAATTCTGCCCTGGTGGATTATTTCTGCCACTACTCTTTTACTGATCCCTTCCTGTGCGGTCACCCTCTTTCTTTTCCGAGTTAGCACAGGTAATGTGTATTACATGTGGAGAAAGCAAAATCTTCCCTGCGCTGAAGCACAGCAACAGTTACATTCCTGTAGGTTGCTGCTGGTCTGGGGGCTGCTGCAGACACTGGTGGTGCTTCCCCTGACATCAGCAGGACTGAAACCCGGTCCCTCATCACGCAGTTCACTTACTATAGCAATTTCCTTCTTACATTCACCGTCGTACTTCTTGCCAACACTGGTTCCAGGCTCTCTGGGAAGGGAAGAGACCCACATTAGGAAGCTCTGCAAGCAACCGGCTCTGCTGAACCCCACGTCCCAGCAATGCTGATCAGCCTCAGGTACAACGTATGGGATACAGGAGACATCCAGCTTAGGTTGTGTCCACATGGCTCTAGATACCAGCTCAGGTGGTGTCACAGCCTGCCAGAGTGCTGTTCTATTGCATGATGTGAAGGACAAGGGAGGATCCAGGGTGTTAGGGTGAATGAGTAGCTAGGCTGTGTGACAACATAGATGGCTAGTCCGTGTCCTCTGCAAGGCAGCATCTGCCATATAGACCCTTTTAACTTAGTTAAGAGAAATATTCTGTCCTGTGTTAGATGCCCACCCAGCCCTCTACTTCTCTCTGTAGATCAAAGGCACAGTTTTCCTTCTAATCACAAAGCAAAACAGGGTCTATTTCCAGGGAAAGAGGAGGGTCAAGCCCAAGTGCCTTACAGAAAAGGCCTTGGTAGAAGTCCTCATATTCAGAAGAGCAGCTGCCAGGAGAGCTAAGCACTCATTGTCCCTCACAGGAAAGCTCTGCACACACAGTACTCACAGGGTATGGGCACACAGCAGGCACTCATTGTCATAGGTGACCCCGTCGGTACTGCAGATGGGGCTGAGGTCTTTGTTGCAGAGCAACACCACTTTGCCTTCCTCATTTGTTGTGTTGGGATACCTACTGCAGTCCACCTGTTGAGGGAACACACAACAAAGCACAGGTGAAAGCTTACTTACAGGAAGCAAGTAGATCTGGTGAGTCTGTCCGGCCACCTAGGATACCACCACAGCAGGAAAAACGCTTTTATGTGTGTCACTATGATGCCAGTTCACTTGAAGATGACCAATGCAAGATTCTGACATCACATATGTCCTCTCATTTAGTGTTTGAATTATTTCTTGGGGGAGTCAATAAGCAGCTGTGGCCACTCAGAAGCAGGACATGCCCCTTGTTTTGCCCTTGGTTTCACTTACAGGGACAACTTCCTTGCATTCTCCATCATGGTCTTTGCTGACATTGGTTCCATATTCTCTGGAGAGGGAAAGACAAATGTTAGGAAGTTCAGCAAAGATGTCTTGCTACATCCTAGGTGCTGGAAATATGTAACTAATACAAGAGAAAGCTGACTTTTTATCAGTCAGGCCTTTTTTTTTTTTTTTTTTTTTTGAGAAGGTAGTGCCGTCTGCCATCCTCCCTGACCAGCTAGCACTGAGTGGCTGACAGGGATGTGAAGACCCTGAGAGCTTTAGGAGCATTTTGGGCAGTTCAGAGCAGAGCATCTCTCCATCCTTTTGCTCTGCTTTGTTGTGATGAGATGTGCCCTAGGGGTTGTCATCTGGCTGATCCTTGAGCTTGAGAAGAAAAACCTGAATAAATTACACTGGCAAAAGAGGGACATGGTGACTAGAGCACTGCCTAGGCAACGGAGTGCCACACAATGATACCCAAGCTCATTTTAAAGGAATTGACACAAGTGACATACTACAGATCACTGTCTGTTGAAAAGCGGTGCTGCCAAGAGTCCTGAGCATTTATGCCTGAGATCTGCTGTGCAGTACGTACATGTTGTAGGCACAGAGCAGGCACTCATTGCTGTAGGTGACTCCATCGGTACCACAGATGGGGCTGAGGCTCTTGGTGCAGACCAGCACCTCTTTGCCTTCCTCATTCGTAGTGTTGGGATACGTACTGCAGTCCACCTGCCAAAGAACGTACAGCAACAGGGTGGAGAAGACATTTTACATTCACAACTCTTAGTGAGACAATGACCAGATATAACCTGCAGTGGGTTTTTCACTACCACAGCACACACTTGTGCTGGTGGGTCAATCTGGTAACAAGTGAATCCTTCCTGAAGAGACCTCCCCACACAGCTGGAGAGGAGGAGGAGAGGGCTATAGCCTTGCAGCCCTCCAGATGGGGTAAATCAGTGGTGGTCTTCCATGCTCACTTGGCATCATTTTATACTGGCTATCCATCAGTCCCCCATTCTTGTATTTTTGTGGCTCCTCCAGTGCACTTCTGTTATTACTCTCATTCTCAACACATTGATCATGTTTTTTTCAGAGGAGCAAGACTAATGACCTGGCGTGTGGAAGCCGGAGCATCTCATAGTATTTTATTCCTTCTAGCAGGTTGCCTTCAGGTAGGTTCTGATACCAGTTGCTATCAGTTTAGAGCCAGTCATATATGATCAGCTTAAAGCTTACACCAGTTTAAAGGTGGTGAAAAATTAATTAATCCAAAAATTTTGTATCATTACTGCTACTACATTATTAACACACAGCATAGATGTAGAGCCAAGAACAGTATAATTTAATGTTTTACACTGTAGAATCTGATTACAATGACACTAATTTCACGCTAGGTGAAAAACAGCTAAGCATCTACAGGCCTGAGGTTTTTCCCATTCCTTTGGTTATGTCTTTACCAGGCCACATACCTGAGAAAAGTGACAGAAAGTAATCTTCCACTCACCTCAACCCCAAAGGCAACATCTGAAAAAGAAAAGAGAGGCTGAAACTGTGAAACAAAACTAATATGATAAGACCTCAGTTAAAGCTGGAAATCTGGATGTAAAATTCACATACACAGGACCAAACTGAATGATTACCAGTGATCAGTTTCCTGAACTAAATAAACTATGTATGAGGGGTTTTTTCTCTATGTTGATAATAGCATTGCTTATTGCTAGTTGTGGTGAAACACATTTTTGCAGAGCTTTGTTCTTTTTTATTTTGAGATAGGTAGACTTATTAATTGAAAATAGAATAGCTTTTCCTTCCCTATCTTTTTACACATCCATTTTGACCCTAAAGAGCTGCTGTCAGATATCTGAAAAGAAACCTGAGTCAATACAGATAAATGCAAATGGTCACCTACAGGATAAACAAATACATAAAGCATCTGTTGTCAGGAATATGCATTTTAAAGAAGCTGAGTGTGGAAAAAAAATTGTCTTTGACTTTTTAATTTCATCAGATGTAAATATGCAGTGAGAACATCAGATTCTGGCTTGTTTTCATCTCTTGTTTCTCCATTAGCAGCAAAAGTATTGCAGGAAATTTGCCAGGCTCCTGCAAAGAACTTGCTTGTGCCATTGCAACATTTTCACAACTAGTTAATGGAGGCCCAAGCACCTCATTAGAGCGTTGTTTCAAGCATTTATGCATTTGCTGTAATTGTACAACAAGTATAAGCAGTGTAACAGTGTTAAAACAACAGCGTAAAAAGTGTAACAGCGCTAGTTACCAACACAGAACTCCACCTGCATATTTGTATTTATGACAGACAACCAGCAACAACAGTGATCCATTTAAGACTGTCCTGCAAACTGCTCATGCATCTTATGCAACGCCAAGGTACCCAGGCAGCCTAGCTCTTTGTAGGAGATTTTCTCTCTTTGAAGCCACTACCTTACCCTTTTAAAGACAGCCAGGAGTCAGACAAGAAGCCTCTGTGGCACCTTGAGAGTTACTCACCTGGGAAGCAGCAAAGCGCAAAGGAGAGGAGCACAAAAGCACCTGCCGTGGTCATAGTGGAAGTATTTCTTGAGTCTACAGGCTGCCTGCTCCTGCTCTGCTCGTGAAATGGTCTCTCCAAGGCTGACTGCAAATATATACAAATGCAACATCTAAACCGTTCAACTGTAACATAAAACAACCAGCAGAATCTGTCACCAGTACAATGAGGCTGGTAATATTTATCGAGGTCTTGACTTTCGGGTAATGGTCTGCATCTGCTAGGCAATTGATTTTGGCTGCACATCTGGTTAATAGCTTGAGACGAGTATCACATGTTCTCGGTGGTCAAATCCAACCAAACAGCCTTTTAGACAAAATAAACGTCTTTAGGATTCTAGTAGAAGTGTAAGGAGCACAAGATATTGAGGGGGGTAAACAGCAGGTCCTTCATTTGCCTCTGCAGAGGGACATCTCCCATCAGGGAGCAGCTTAGGCAACACACGCAGTACTACCCTGTTTGCAGATCAGGCTAAGAGTCTCTGCTTTCCTTCCTGGTTTTGGGTGGGTTTTTTTCACATATTCCCAGATATTCACCACTAGGCATGAACACAGGTCACTTGTGGCTTTGCCATCAGCAGAACCAGTTAAGCCTTGTCGGGCGAGTCTGGCAGGACTGTGTCTAACCTGTGAAGCTAATAATATTTAGCATGGGCTTGATAAAAGAAAGGGCTTTTTGACAGTTTCACTGCCTGGGTAGAGAAGGGCTCAGCAGAACACTTGAAAGCAGGTTAAATTCTGTCAAGTGCCACTAAAAATGTCACTAGAACCTTATCAGCAGGAAGCTCTTATTTACAGACCTAGTCACAGTTAAACACACCAACTGATTCAAAGTGTTCCACCAAGCCATCTTCAGGACAAAAGACACTGAAGGTTTGGGAACCTATTTACATAGCAACAACTTGAAAGTACAGTAGGTCCTTCCCACCTACAGATATTTTAGAAAATGATACTTAAAACATAGAGCCTGTCCCAATTTTCCTGTCTCTCTCACACCTCCAGCCTTCATGCCATCTCCAAATTGCTCCTTCCTAGAGGGAGGTCTGGACCTCTGTTGTTTTTGCAGGTGTAATTTTGCAGGTGTGTGTTCTGCCTTTGACCTAAGTTTCTCACCATTATCCCTTTCACAGGTCCAAAATGGCAAGCATACCTGGGTTTTTTTGGTCATGGGAGCTAAGCAGTGTGTTTAGGATAAACTTCAGCACCATGGGAGCTGCAGAGCAAAAGAAGCTTTACAGGTGCTCCCTTGAACAAACAAGACACCACCCATTAATCAAATGAAATTCAGCTGAAATCACTGAAAGTTAGCCCAAGCAACTGTGTTGGTGTCTGACACGTCACAATGGTCTAAAGCATATACTTTGATCCTTAAACATATAAATTGGATAGTGCATGGAATCACCTATCCTGGGCACTGGCATGTTACAAAGGCCGCAGCACGGCTGTGTGGATATATAGGTTAGATTTTTACCTAAAAGAGATGGGTTTCTTCACAGAGAAGTATTAGAATAATCATGCTGCTGGCTTTGTTTCTATAAATTACAGGGAGCATGCATGAATATTTTAGACCGATTTGGCACATCTTCAAGATGTGTTGCCCTAATGTGCCTTGTGGATGGCATCTCTGGAAGCCAAATACTTTTCCCTGAGCGTGTACAGGAGCACACTGAGGCTGCTGTCACATGCCACGCTTGTTGCCTTCAGTTCACATGTACAGTCTCTGCACAGTTGGAGGGAGGTACATCTTTCTGGGTCAAATATGAACTTTGCCACAGCCTTCTCCAGCCAGGCAGCAAGACCTCTGCAAATCATTCTCACCAGCTTTCCCAGCCTCGACCTAGCAGCTTTTGACAGGTTGCCTTCAGCCTGGTGCCCGCATGCTGCTGCTCCAGGCTGCTCTCTGCCCCGGATGGTGCTGTCCTCTAGGCAGGACCAGCCTGTGTCCTGATGGGTGGAGAGCACCCTCCTGCCAAAGGCTGGTGTGTGGTGCCTGTATACACCAGCGAAAAATTTTCCAGTGCAACTGCTGGGTTCAGCATTGGGTCTGGCACTTTCTGGCCCCAAGCAACCCAGATTTCCTCTGACCACCACAACACCTGTCTGATATTCAGCAGATCCATTCCTTCACTCTCTCACCTACAGACACTCTAGGAAGGCTCAAGCTTTTGAAAATTAAGTGCTGACTGGGAAACACCAGTCTCCCAAGCTGCTCAGGTACCCTCTCCAGGCAAGCCACAAAAATGACACCCAGAAATCACCAGCTTTCAAACTCATGCACAGCCTCCCCACCCAGGGTTACAGTTCCAGATTATTCTTCCTCTGATAACAGCATGGAAAAACCCCACAGCTGGCTAAACTCATGCTGTAGGACAGGTTGCTCAGTTCTTAGCTACTCCTGGAAGAATAGTTAGAAAGAGGATTTGGTCTGCAATTCTGCCACTGATCTTGTGCTGTAATCCACTTCATTATGGTCTTCTAATGCTCAAAGTCAGATGCAGCATACGGTTAATGACCATTTGGCCAAAGGAAAATCGTCATGGGTGCACAAGCCAGCAAGAAAGCAGAGATGTGCAAGTAAGCAAAGGCAGTGCCACATCTTGGGGTACCACGTTATGGTCCTGAGCACCAGAGGGTCCCTGGGCTGACACCAGGGCAGGATTTGGCCTTTATACAACATCCTACTTCATTTACCCAAGGAATTTCTTGTCTTACATTTCCCATTACAGTTTTTACTAGTACCAATTTCATATTCTCTGGAAGAATCAAAACTGGTGTTGGGAAATTTTCTTAGCAGATATGCAACTTCTCAGTTTAAGTAATACACTGGTAAATGAATGACAAATTATTTAATACACTTTTCCAAACATTCCTGAGTTTTGTCACCTTATTTAATTAACAAATAGCTGTTGTAAAAGTGGGAAACAACAATAATTAGTTGTAGCTGTTTCATGAAATTGCCTCTAATCACTCTAAAATGCCTGCTAAATACAATTCAGACCACAGTTTCCATCTTTGTCTTTCACTTGGCTGCAGTGTAGCCAATAACTATATGTACTGAGCCACACACCTGGAGAAACCGATACAGAACAAATGGAAGATCTACCTCTCACCTAGGGCCCGAAGGCACCATATGAACTAAGCAATAAAGCAAACAAAGTCACTGATATGATTAAAACATATCAATATGAAAACATATCCAAGTGTTTATGAACTTATTAAATAGAGCTTGATTCAGCTAATGCCAGTGAATGTTTCCCTGAACTAATAAGACCATGTGCAGAACTTTGTACCCTGCAGGTGAAGGCTAACAAGGTTTCACGTTACTTATGCAATGAATTAAATGTGTTTGGCCCCACTGCAAGGACAGATGTTGACACATGGGAACAAGTCCAGCAGAGGCCACCAGGCTGGTCAGGAGCTGGAGCACAGGACATTCAGGGTAAGCTGAAGGAGCTGGGCTTCTTCAGCCTGGGGAGCAGATGGCTACGGGGGATCACATTGCTATCTGCAGCTCCCTGATGAGGTTACAGAGAAGAGAGAGCCAGAGTCTTCTCAGAGCTGCACAGCAAAAGAGTTAAATTCTGACCAAATGTGAGGAATTATTCTTCGCCATGAGGGTGATCAAGCAGTGGCACAGGAACCAGAGAGGCCATGCATGTCCTTCCTCAGCAATACTGACAACCCAGCTGAACAAGGAAGGCCTTGAGCACCCTGAGCTGACTTTGACTTTGGCCTTGCTTTGAGCAGGAGTTGGGCTAGAGACCTCTAGAGAGGTCTTCGAACCTGAATTATTTTATGTATATGGTACTTACATAATGCTCTTCTATGGGTAGTTTTTATTAATGAAGGAGCATAATACTTCTCCATGACCCAGGAGAGCAGCCTCAGAGTTTTCCTACAACCTTTGCTAAAGGGCCACAGGTAAGTGGTACAAATTGCTCCCAGCACATTTTTACGGGGGATGACCAGTAACATGTACAACAAAAAGACTAGATTGTAATCATTGCTTAAAAAAACCCACAATAAACTATTCAAATTTGAGAACACTTTTGGCTCTCAATGATTTCAAAGTCTCTCCACTTCTGCGACAGCCTAGACCCCCTGCCATCACACCACCTCCCCGGAAGAGCATCTGCATTCGAACCTACAGCAAAGTTATCTGCACCACAGAAAATCAGCTGCCAAAATAGTGGCTATTTCACTGCTGTACTGCAGCCTGGACCAGACAAGGGTCTCAGCAGCATCAGCTCTGAGGATATACCTTCACTTCTTGCCTTACCTGCTCGTGCTGTGCTCCAGCTCTGGGCAGTTTCTGGATGATGAGGATATCAGGGCTCCATAGCACAGGGCAAGAGTTACTCATGTGAAAGCAGAAAAATGCTACAATGAACAGAAGAAAAAAGGGGCACTAAACAGCAGAATATTTGGCTGGACAATGGCCCAGGCTGTTGCTCTTTGAAGTGAACATACTGCAGGGAAGGTGGTTTGGAGGTAATGCAGGAGATGTTATCCTGCAGCTGGTCAGAAGAAGAGGAAATCACTGGTTTAATCAGTTTTCCTGACACTCAGCTGTGCATCACTAAGCACTCGTTTCATCTTGGCCACAACCCAAGCAGGAGCAATGAGGAGGTGGCTGAGGGGAAGTAGCAGCCAACCTGGGATTGAGAATGTTCATAGCCGCCTAGCAGGAGAAAGTCAATCTGGCAACTTCACTGGCTAAAGCTGGGAAAGTCTCCTTCAGGAGCTGGGGTCAGGAGAAAGTCTTCCAAAGGTAGAAAAAAAAATTTTTAAAGATTAATCAATTCTTATCTGCAAGGAAACATTATTTATAGCTCAATGCACAGTTAAAATAGAATGAATAAGCATGTTCTGCCATGAAAGCAAATTGCTTTGAGGTTATATAAACCAGAGGAATAGTTGAACGCCTCTCCAAAGGACAGCAGATGAGGCATTTTCAAGCTACCAGTCATCTAGCAGCACACACGTCATCAGAATAGCACACGGCAGGGAGACCAGGGCTGTGTCCCTTGGATTTGAGACAGCTATGCAAGCTACCAAAGAGCGTCATTGCCAAGACAGGCTTATAGACAGAAGTAAGATATTTTCATTGACTAACTAGCAAGGCTGGGAAAAGTAATTCAGTATGGTTGGGATGAGCAATTGCTGCATGCTACTGAGCAGCAGAGGAATATGAAGGCTTCAAGGAAGATCATTCGATCCCTGGACAACTGCATTCAAGAGCTTGTTTACAGAGCGATAAGCATCCCAGATACAACTACAGTACAAAGGCAAGAGTGGCTGGGGAGACAAGTTGCAGTCTCCCATGAAGCACAGGTATTTCTTCACAGTGAGCTGCCAAGTCTCATTAATTTATCATAGGAACATGCCTTCAGTGCTCGCTCCCCTCAGTTCTGTTTCATAAGATTGACAGACGTGTCCGTAGACCACAAAGTGTTCTTGACAAGAGGGTAATTAACCTTCGATGTTTACATCTCCCTCCTCTTGGTAAGTAACACACCAAGTTTGTGCGTTTTGGGGAGGACTGGCTGTAAACGAGAGATAGTTTCCTTTTATGTTTTTGATCAGAGGTCAGGAGGACTGGAATAATAATTCTTCTGAGCCCTATCTGGAGTAGTAGGTAACTGAGGAAGAATTTCCTTGAGTAAATGGCCAAAGCCTTGGACTCAGTCAGGGCTTTTGGATGAGCCCCAGGTCTGAAAATTATATCCCCATCAGCCTGTAGCTCCACAGCTCTTTGGGCCAGCAACTGGGACCTGCTTTATACAAGCTCAGGACAGGATGAGCTGAGGCTCTGCCCGACTTGAGGGAGCTAGAGGTGCAGAACTTTATACACAGATAATGACATGTATGAGAGAGAAATTATTCTAAAGTGGTTTTTAAGTTAGATAAGGGTTTTAAGTTAGATAAACATTTTAAGAGTGTGTGCCCCTGCATGGGAGGAAGCAACCAGGAGTGCAAAACAATTGTTCCTTGAGGTGCCAGTCCAATGCTGCCATGGTAACCTGGAGGCATCACTCTGCCTATTAACTGTCCCAAGAAACATCAATGTATCACATCCCCAGGCAAAGTTTTCTTTCCACGTGAAAACATGGGACGAGACAATGCGGAACAGGAGCAAGTGGAGCATCAAACAAAACCACAATCCCAGATCTCACCCTATCAGTCAACAAACTAGCAAAAATTCACATGAAAAACAATGTTTGGAAAAGACAAATGAAGGTGGTTGCTTTCATTTATGGGAAGAAAACCAGGAACATCTGGTATTTGGGAGGAATGATGGTTTGCTTTTTAAGAAAAATCTTGTAAATAAAGCAGCAACAAGGAATTTTTCTTTCTGAGGCATAGGGTGCAATAGGCTAAGAACAAAAATCCACTGCTCTCCCTGGTGGGAAATAAAGGGAGAACAGGGTGAGAGAGAGAGAATGCATCATGGTGCTAAATTTGAACATTTGGCTTGAATAGGAGAAACTGGATGGAAAGAGTTTCTACAGCTGAAGGACTATTAGCATCATAACTACTGAACACTTCTTCCTTGATTATTAACATCAGAAGAAAGGGCAACAATCTCATTTATTCTGCAGGGCTGAGCTTTAATGAGACCACTGTCTGATTCTTTGCAGCTGGGCAGAAATGAGCATGCTGCTGAATTACAGGATTTTACCATTTCACAGACATTGAAGTAGATAGCAAGACTTCAACCATCTCTAAGCTATTGCACTAGCAAAGTAATACAGTTATTTACTTAATATGTTAGTACTTGCCTGACAACTGCTATGTTGTACATGATCATATGTCCCCTACATCCCCTGGCTTGGGCACTGTGCCCCATTTGCAACCTGAAAAAAATTCTTGTCTCAGGAGAGCTGAATGCACTGATATCCACAAAGGTTTTGTGTCTCCCCTTTTCTGGCCTTGAAAAAGGTTATGCTGCACTCTCCTGATACCGTCAGTGAAGGTTGTGCATGCTTGCATAGCAAAGAAATGTTTCTGCTACTTGTCTCATATTTTGTACCTTTTTGCCATCCTTCTCTTCATACATTTGAATGCAGCCTGTGGAGAATAGCAATATTAGAAAGCTAGTGTTAAACCACTGCCAAATAAAATGTCAACAGAAGGTATATGCATCACTTGCATCCAACCATACATTGCCTGCTTAGCATCCGTCTGACATTATTTGGGATGGTGCCACAGAGAGCAATGGGAGTTCAGGCTGCTTCTTGGTTTGCCTTCCTTCTTAGTCACTGGAATGACTGCTGTTCCCAAGTCCCTGGGTGTCCCACGTTCTCTGAAGAAGGGAAAGTCTGCCGTTAGAGACTCAGTATGACCATTTTCCCAAAGGGGACGGGTGCTGGGAATGTAAATAAAACTCCCAAATGATGCAAGTGAAGGAGAGTTCATCTGAGTTAACCAACAACAGCAAAGTGGGTTTACTGTGTCTGACTATTATAATCCTATCAGTCAACAAACCTATGCCATCTGAATATGCTGCATCATTTGGATTTCCATTCTGGCTATTTTCTTCAGCTATTTTCTTTTCTCTGTTAAATCTTCACAGTTTCCCCCAAGCACAAACAGCAAGTGATGAGGGAGAAGAGGAGGATAAATTGGAAAAGCACAGGGAGAGTCCAGGGGCTAGGAGACTGTCACTCAGAAAACATGTTCTTTCCATCAGACTGACATTATAGGCACACATCCCACATTCACTGGTGTAAGTGAAACCAGCTGTGCCACAGACCTGCTCCGATGCTTGGCCAGAGGGCCCTGAGTGGCCATCCTCAGCGATGCCCCGGGGGTATGTGCTACAGCTAAGCTTTAAAGGGAACAGAGAAAAAGAGTTTAAAGCAATCGATTTCCAGACATTCCTCATTCTTCAGCGGGCTTGAGTGAAATTAAGGTTTCACTTCTATGAATGAAAAATAGGCAGGAAGCGATACGTATGTGAACACGCTTTGTTTGCAGATTCACAATATGTTTAAACTTATGGGGCCGCACCTCAGCTGGTGAAAATCTGGAAAATGCTCCTAGGCTGAGTGGATGTCTGCCAGCTGGAGACAAGCTCCCTTCCGCTACTGCTTTCTGCTTTTTTTCATATCTACTCATTGATCAGCAGAGAGCACACAACCAGAGCCCAGAGCATGGCAAAGAATCAAATAAAGTTGTATCAAACATTAAATTACAACAAGAGAATAAACATTTCTGAGTGTGAACACATTGATGGATGAAACGGGTGGATACCAGGATTATAATCCTATAAATACAGAGGTGTGAGGAAATTTTTTCAGTTCCCAAACTATTTTCTTTGCTAACAGCCAGTTAAATAGACGTGTGCAACTGATACAATGAGTTTCTATAATTATTTCTGGATTTCTTTTTTTTCGAGGAACATATAGTTATAAAAGAGGCAAAAAAAAAAAGATCATTTAAATATTCTAATATTCTCCTGAAAAGAGAACAGTTTTAAAAATCAGTGGGATGAGCCTTGTCACTTTCAAGCGCCCCTCAAGAGAGTGACAGAGTATCTAGGCCCATCCACATGCCTCTCTAGCATATGCAGCTTATGAAAAAAAAGCTTAAACAAGGCAAATTATCAGCAGACATTTTGGAAAGGTATAGATTTTTTGGTAAAGTGTTAGAATGAAGTTTAGGTACAGATACTATCAAGGAAAAGTTGTGTTGGTTTTTTTTCCAAGTCACAGAAGGGTTAGTGCAGATAAATGGTGAAAAAAAAAAACCCAACCTTTTTGGCTCAATATGAAAAGACTAAGTATTGTTTTCTAAATTCCAGGTATCAATCAAGACTTAAATGATTCACCTCATTCTTCCTCCTTTTTGTGTTGTAAGAAAAATTACTGTAGACTCAGAAAACATTGATAAGGCTATAAAGATAAGTTAGACAAACAAGGAAGGAGAGAGGACATATATTTTTAAAATATTGCCTCTGTGATATTCACCAGTGCATTTACAGGTCATGAATCCTGAGACTGGACCATAATCAGTGTGAGTTCATCAGCCCTTGGCATGGCTCAGGAGCTCAGTCCCTGCTCTCCAGAGCCAGAGGGCTGCAGTAGTGGCTGCAAGGCAGTGTGCAGAGCTGGACCAGCTGTGTTTCAGCAGTAAATTTTAGATGCCTGATAGTGCAGTCATAGCAGGCACTGGAAAGTCAGTTTGTTCTTCACTGCATCCTTGACTGAGGGTATAAAGCTGCATCTGCAACTATTTCTGCTCATGGCAAGAGTGAAAAAATAAGAGTCCGCTAAGCAGGACTAAATCCATGCTTGCATCTGATCCTTTTAGTGCCTCTTTCCAAGTTAAAAAACAGGCTTTCCTAGCATAACAGCTGAACGGTTTTTGAAAGTAACCTGACCATTTTGAAGCTGCTTATGCAGCTTACCTTTGCCCAAGGTGAGTAAGAAAGTCAGCCTCGGGGCTCTGCAGCATTATGCCCCTGAGAAGCGAGGGAGCAGTAGGCTGAGCAGCACCAAAGTGTTTGTCACCCGCACACTGGAGATGCTTACTGAATCTGTTTGCAGTCTGGCAAGCACTGAGCTCATGAAATGATCTCTTGGTGTACCCCAGCACAGTAATCTCTATCTATCCATCTATCCAGTCATTCCTTTGTCTGTGGCCAAGCAGGCACCCAGGTCAGTCAACCATACCTTAAAACCACCTTTCAAGTCTCTTAGTGACACTCCAAACCTGGTTGTTCTACCTCTCTCCTAAGTCACAAAAATTCAATGCTTCCTCTTGAACGTGCTTGTCTGCCTGACCAGTGCATCCTCATCAACACAGAGCAGAAAAAAATAATCTGATTAACACTCACTCAGTAAGTAACACTGGAACATCTGAAAAACAACTCTGAGGCACAGAAAACAGCTCTGTCGCTGAGAAGAAGGTTGCCCTACTTTTACAGAGTTATATTGCTTCATAAAGCACCCCCTGAGCCAGGGGGAATATCTAAACTCCAATGTCAGGCTTTTCCCATTTTCTGGCCCAGTTTTAGAGATTTATTCCATTACGTACTTTTACGTGAAAACTACTGGCAAATACTGCATGGAAACCTCTGTCTAATGGCCACTTTGGCTTCTTCCCTGGATTTCTCTGACTTAACCTCAACTTTGTGCCTCCTCCAGTTCCTGTTTGCCTTTGGTGTCATCAGACAATAAGCTCCACAGAGGACACTTTGGCACAGCTATGCCCAACTAATGCCATTCAGTTGGATCTTGACAGCTTTACTGCAAAGCCTGCAAAAGCCAGCAGTCAGAGCTAAGTCCAAGTAAAAATCTGCCAAGATCCACAAAAAAACATTATTCAGGTCTTATCCTTGAGGATAACCAAGTAACACTTAAACAAGACTAAAGCAGCATGTTCTGCCAAACACCTTACAGAAAATGGCAAAAAGGTTATATAAACCAAAGGAATATTTACATTAGGACACAGACCCAAGAAAAATACAATAAGCCATTGTTAGTTACAAATCATCTTGAAAAGTAGATGCCAGCATGGACACTAACGGCAAGGAGGTACTACGGCCTCATTCCCTGGTACAATACCCACAGTACCTCCAAGTCGGGGAACATTTGCCCTCAGCCTATTCTTTTAGCCCAACAATTCAAAGAGTGATTTTTCCAAACTGATCCAAATAATTGTGTTACTCTCTGGTAAACTACAATGGGACATTGAATCAGGGAGGTGCTAGCTGTAATCCAGAAGAAATCCTTTAACCCTGAAATACCGGACTTGCGATGGCTTTGGTGGCCTGGTGTGGAGCTAGTGGTAGTGGCTGTACCTATGTTGCCAACAGATGAAAGGCAGCCCCTAGGTCGCCCTACCTTTCTGCCATCCATACCACAGTGACAGCAATTGTATCACCAGGTCCTGAGTTGTTTGGCTTTGAAAAGTAGGCAAAACATGACTATCAGGCAGAACAGCTTTCCTATGACTTCTTATGTAGTCAGTTAAAACTGATCACAAGTGAACCTCTGCATCCTTTTCCTTCCCAAATGTCTTTAGAAGGCAGGCAGCTTCTGTGATGTAACCAGGGCTGTCCCACACACCAGGGGTGATTTCTGCCTACCAGTCCCAGAGATACTCTGTTGCATTAATCAATCAAGATATTTCATGATTGGACGCTTCTGCTGTCTCTGACCCTGTAGGGAGCTCAACATTCCCCTCTCCTGTGGATTATATCCTATAACACCACTCAACACTGAGGACAAATTCAGTGGAGACAGGTTGGGATCACCTTTCCTGACAGCAGCTGCTACGTCTTCCATGCGACAGGCCACACAGGCAGTGGGAACCAGGAAAGGGGCACCCCTTGGCTAGGCAGCCAGTTTCCCTTTCCAGCCCACAGCAAGAAAGTGCTCTTCTTGAGAGCAAACCACCACCCACATCCTAGATATTGGCCTATGGAGGAGGTGGACCATGCTCTTGAGGAGAATGTCTCTTTGCACTGACTATAAAGATGGAGTTCGTGATCAGGTCATACAGAGATATTAGTGGTTAGATGAGGCTAATACTGACAAGAAGACTCTGAGGAGTAAGGAAGTGCCTGGGAGTTCCAAGGGGAGGCCAGGTCTTCATCAGAGCAGGGATAGCACTGACACTTGGCAGGAAAAGATTCACCCACATTGTTTGGTAGAGCAGAACATCGATAGAAAAATACATATGCACAACTAGAAGTATCATGTTAGGGAGGAGAAGGGGCAAAAGGGATGAGATGTGCCATTCAGACAGAGACACATTGCCAAGTGAGTTTATTGAACAAGTGTTTCAGGACCTAAGGAAGTGAGACGAACTGAAGGAAAGTTGCTGGGGAAGATCAGCCCATGGAAAGTCACGTGCAAGGGAGCTTCTTTTCCTGGCTGGACTCCAGCACAGACTTAGCATTCAGTCATACTCATGAGCATGAGAGTTCTATTGCTTTCCCTGGTGAGAAAAGGAGAGAGAAGGATTAGACACAAAGCATATTTAGTGCTGACGCCCTGCTCCTTGCTTCACTGATCCAAGTGTTGGCTTGGTGTTGACTGGAGATAAAGAACAGTCTCGAAAGCCCAAATACTCCCTTTCATTATTATCATTAAAGCAAAGATGAAAGGTTTCACACATTTGATACAAACCAGTTGGTTTGGTGAAGTACTTTCCACATGCTCTGATGAGCTTGTGGGACCGTTTACGTGCTGGTGAAAATATCTTTGAAGTTAACAAACATGAGGGCATGTACAGATCACAGAAATGGGCTCTTCCTATTTTCCCTTAAAGTGCAAAAACACCACCTCCTTGCACAAGTCATGGTGCACCGAAAATGTCCAGTGTATGCCCATAAGCAGTTAGTCAAAAACACATTATGAAAACAGCCCTGTGTTTGTAGTAGGTACAGGAATTGATCATGAAATTTTACTCTTGTACGTACAGGTAGGCATTGCAGAAAACACATCTGTTGCCGTATGTTTTGCCATCAGAGCCACAGTGGGGCAAATATTCCATGGTGCAGATAGGAGACACTTCTTGGAAAGTCTTGCAATACTCCTGCACACAGAAGATAGACATGAGTCTCTCTGCCTGAGAGCAAACCGTGCCCCCCAGCATAAGGAATGACACCCCACTTGAATTCCCAAGTGAAAATTGAAACTGTAACACCATAATAACTAACTCAAAAGTTTCCTCCTAGTGGCAGATGTGATCTTGTACTATTTCTGCTACCTGCCACATCTTTTCCTGCACCGTTACAGAGCAATGGGACAGATGTTGGCAGTGTTAAATTCCCAAGGGATCTCCTCAGGTCTGCACGCCATCACTCCCCCAGTTTGTAACCAAGAGCAGAGGACAGTCCCTCATGAGTGTAACAGACACTGGACCTCACTCTTTGTTCCCATCCTTTCCCACTCACTTTTGTAATATCCTCTTCACAGCGTCCATTCTTTCTTTTGCCAAGATTGGTCCGATGGTCCCTGGAGGAAAGAGGCCGTTGTTAGCCGCAACTTTCCCCATTACAACCACAGTGCAAGAACAAACTTCACTCCCACATAGTGCACAGGAGATTTTCAGATAAACTAGCTTAGCATTACCAGCACAGCACTAACAAGAACATGCCCTTATGGACCAGGCATTTGTCTTTTGGAATAACACTCTCCCCAGCTGATGTATCACCCTTTGTGGGGCTCTGGGCTTGAACATCCGTGTGTCCTGGTTTCAGCTGGGATAGAGTTAATATTCCTTCTAGTAGCTGGGATAGAGTTAATATTCCTTCTAGTAGCTGGTATAGTGCTATGTTTTGGATTCAGTGTGAGAAGAATGTTGATGACACACTGATGTTTTCAGCTGTTGCTAAGTAGTGTTTATACTAAGTCAAGGATTTTTCTTTCAGCTTCTGATGCCCAGCCAGCAAGAAGGCTGGAGGGGCACAAGAAGTTGGGAGGGGACACAGCCAGGGCAGCTGACCCAAACTGTCCAGAGGGGTGTTCCATGCCATGTAACGTCATGCCCAGTATATAAACTGGGGGGAGTTGGCTTAGGCTGGGGTTCGCTGCTCTGGAGCTAACTGGGCATCAGTCAGTGAGTGGTGAGCAATTGCATTGTGCATCACTTGTTTTGTATATTCTAATCCTTTTATTATTATTGT
>VYZV01021708.1:131017-152059 GCA_013401275.1 Pandion haliaetus | reverse complement strand
GGCTGCATGGTGCTTAGTTGCTGGCTGGGGTTAAACCACAACACCATGTCAAACACCAACCAAGGCAAGCAGAAAATCAGGGATAGACAGACAGGACCCATCCAGCACAGGGTTTCAGAACGAGCCCTTGCACATTACTTGGCACTCACAGATCCAACCACCACCACTGCGAATCCCTCAGGGAGAAGGACAAGTACTTACAGGTTGTGGGCACACAGTGTACACTCACTGGCGTAAGTGACACCATCAGTACCACAGACGGGATCGTAGATCATCGTGCAGGCCATCAGCTGTCTGCCATCCTTCAGCGTGGTAGTTGGGTACTGGCTGCAGTCAAGCTGGGGAACAAAGATGGCAAAAGCTCTGGCATGGGCTCTGCTCTGTGCAAGGGTGCCCACATACAACCCCCCCGCTTACGCCCCTGCCTTTTAGGATCTGCCATAGGACAAATTATGGTTATATATTAACTCATTCTTCATGGAAAACTAGCAATTTCCTTCCATAGCCTTATGCTGGAGAAGAATGAATCAAGGCTTGAAGGTGGACATTACTCATTCAGTTTTGCATTTATCATGATGCCCCTATACCTTGCTGAACCTACCAGGATATTACAAAACACAGCTCAAAATGAATCTGCAAATAAATGGCATGATTTATGCCCTTCCTGCAAGAGGGCCAGCTGTGACCAAGGTGTTTTTCATGGCCCACAAGAATGGAGGGAAGATGTGCTGACAGAACTTTTGTTGCAATGGGATGGCTCCCAAGTGTTGAAAATCTGCTAGCAGGACTGACAGCAGTTGAAGCCGATTTACACCAGTTGAAGAACTGGCTTTGCATTTTAGCACTCCCAGTTTCTCCAGTATGAGCTCTTCCTCCTTGATTTATGTATCTCACCCAGTGTGAGCACAGAGCGTACTCAGGAAACAAAGGAATGACATTTCATAGTTTGTTTGTATAGAAATGAAATATCTGACTCAGGATGTTGACTCTTTCAAACACATGCTAATGAGATGGCTTTGTTCTTCTACTCCCCAGTGAGCGTAAATAGTTTAGAGCTGGCCAAATAAAGTTAATCTGGTATTTTTACAAGATTCATGGTTGGTATACATTAGATTACATTGCATTTACAAAAAAAACAGAGAGGGGTTTGAATCCCCTGGTACATTAGGTACCAGTATTCAAAACACAGGCAATTTTCTAATCTTTGCAGAACATCCTTTTGTAAAATGCAAGCATCCAGAAGGCACTGGGTACCCTGGGTCCTCTGCATCCCCTGGGTCCTCTGCGTCCCCTTCCCATGTTGTCAAATCAGACTGCTAAGTTCCTGCAGCAGCTATGATAGACTGCTGTGGGAAAGGGATTTCTTCTTGTAAAGCCTTAAATCATTTATGCTGCCTGTCTCATCACTCATTCCTCACCTGTCCTCTCTTCTTTCTTTTCCTGACTGTGTGCAGGAAGTGCACAATGTTCCTGCTGCCAGGAGGGTGATATTCACCCGCAGAAGGAAGGACGGCAAAAGCCATAACTCCCGCTGGAGTCTACACCACCAAAACCAACCAGCGTTATTCAAGTTATGCAGTCAGCACCAGCTCAAGCTCTTATTTTTCTTTAGGTTTTACTTACCTGGGGAACTTCCTCTGTGCACCTTCCATCATGCTTCTTGGCAACACTGGTTCCAAATTCACTGGAAGAGAAAGCAGAGTTAAAAATGCTCAGCAAGTAACTGTTGAGCTCCCAGGGGGTGACCTCCAGGGCTTACATGTTATGGGCACACAGCACACAGTCATTGCTGTAGGTGACGCCATCTGTCCCACAGATCTCACGCAGGATGAAGGGGCAGGCTGCGACGGCTTCACCAGTTTTAGTATTGGTCAGGTATGTGCTGCAGTCAACCTGGGGAGATAAAATAACAATGCTGTGTCAGCTGCTGGGAAATGGAAGAGTGCCTCATCTGCAGTCTGTCCACTCTGATCCTCCAGATTTTACAGGTTTCCGCCAGAGGAAAATCAGAGGGTTTTTTAAGTTTAGTCTTCCATTAGAAATGAATTAAGTAATTGTAGTTGGGTTTGGTATTGTCTGCTCACAGAGGGAAGAAAGGAAGAGCTGGCCAAAAAGATTATTTTCCTAGAGTAATACATACGCAAGTTTTAAAAGAAGCATTTAAGCCAAGGAACCTGATTTTAAGTGTTTGACATTAAGTCCAGCTTGACATAGTTAACTAAATCTGAGATTTTGTTTCAGCTTTTTCGAAACAGCAGCAGGAACTGTTTCACCAGCTCCTTTTGCAAAAATATTGACTATATATAAAATCTAATGGTTTAAATATTTGAGGATAAATAGACAAACACTTACTGGAAGTCAGTCTACACTAGCTAAGCATCACTGACACTTCACTGTCATTTTGCTTAGTTTCCCCAATGCAGTGTTTCTGATTACCCATATTTCCCACATGGTCCAAGAGGAAATTAAAGCAAAGACAACATTTTAACAATGTGTCTTTACTCTAGAAAACATATTACAGTCCCTCAGGATGCATGAAATTATTTTTGGTGCTTTAGAGCTGCTCTGCATAAGCAGAATAAACACATTGAGATATTATCAGCACATATTGTTACCGTGCAGGATAATAAAGCTATTTCTGCATGCATATCTGAGAGGACATTTTTCCTGGCTGACCAGAGCACGAGGATTTTTTTAACCTCCCTGTCTAGTGCAATGGAAGTCCTAGCACTGAATGAATATACAGACATCTAGCACAGCCTTCTCTCTTTCTCTCCTACTGTGCTAAAATAGGCTGCATGGTTCTTGGGCTGCCTCTGATGATTTCTGTTCAGAGATCTGCAGTACTGGGACATTCTGTTTCTGAAGTCCCGGCCTGTTCCTGTTCTCTTTTGCCCTCATGTACAACACATGCCACTGTGAGCAGCTAGGGAGAACCACAGTACCAGCACAAGCCCCATATATCACCCCTCCATGCGTCTGGGAGCACTGAGCCCAGCCAGCGTCTTACTGGAGACTGGAGAGAGAGTAGGAGACGGCATTTATTTTATAGCTAGTTACACTTACAGGAATACTTTCCTCCTTGCATCTTCCCTCACGGCTTTTCTTCACGTGAGTCCCATGTTCTCTGAAAGGGAGAGGTTGGCATTAGCATGCTCACCAACTAAGCCCTGTGACACCCAGGTGCCACAGAAAGAAAACGAAACTCATAGCCAATATGTATGATAAAGGAGGTATCTGACTGCCTAATGAACCACCTTCTCCCAGTCATTAGCAAGTGTAATCCTAAGCGGTAACAGGCCTATCAGGTCTCCTCACCTTGTGCTGTGCAGCAGCCCCATCCACTCTTCCCTCTGCCCAAATACCACAGCCCTCAATGTGCTCAGACTGAGAGTTGCCTCTCCCACAGCTCCCCGAAGGAGAACAAACAGAGCCTCAAGGAACAAAATCAAGGTTACTGGGCTTCAGGAGGTTGAAAGAGAAACAGAAAGAGATATCTATATATGTTGGTATCAAAAGAAAAGCCGTATGAAGCACTAACTACAGCTAGTCAATCCAGAAGAGAATCCTATGTATGGTACTTACAGGTTATGGGCACAGATGCCACATTCGTTGTCATAAGTAAATCCATCTGTGCCACAGACTGGGAGGAGGATCCTTGGACAGCGTATCTGGGCTTTACCAGCCTTAATCATTCTTGATGGGTATTGACTGCAATCAATCTACAAAAAGCAGGGGTGTCAAATCTGGGGAAGTCCTTGTTCTCTGAGAAAAAACACAAGGTAACCTCCTGCCACATCTGTTATGCTGGGATGCTGAGACAACACTAGTGCTACAACATGGTTCTCTCAAAACCAGGCTGTGTCAGTTCTGCATGAATCCTCTCATGCACGGAGGGAACTGCACAGCACTGCGTAGTTTGTGAGATGTCATATCGCTAGAGTAAGTAGCTTGGTCAATCCCAAATACCAGACATGCCAGAAAAGTAAAAACAGAGAAAAACAGAGTCCCCTTTTCATTCTGCAGTGTAGATATAAACAAAACAGCAAAACAGTCAAGGAATTTGGACTTTGCTGACAATGCATTTGAAGAGCATCCTCAAAGGAAGATCTAAGCCCAAACTAACCAATGTCCACATTTATGTGTTGGCATGTCCTAGACACCAGCTCTGGGACTTCTCGGCTGATACACTCAGATCAAAACTTCAGGTGTGCTCCACATACCAGAATATGTCCCCACCCCAAAGGTTGGTGTAGGTATGAATTTGTAATGAAAACTCTGCTCCTAGCTCCCATGCAGCCCATCTGTCAGGGCTGTGTGGGCAAGGAGGGCCCAGAGGGCACCTGCCTCAGGGCAGATGGGATTTGTAGGCATCCTCAACACAAGGGGCTGACAAGACTTAATAGACATGTGGAGAAAGCCAGGCTTCAGGCCAGCTCACATTCAGAGTAGATGTAGCCTCAGGAAACACTTCAGTTAATAGAACTAAGAGAAGAAATATGCCTTATATTGAATACTTACCTCGGAAGTCTCCTGTCTGCATTTTCCATTATGCTTTTTGCTAACATGCGTCCTGTGTTCTCTGGAATACAGAAACAATAAAGTTGAGGAACTAAATGCTTAACCTCTTGGTTGCAGTCACATGCAAAATGAAGTAAACCACAGCTTCAGACTCTATAAGAGTGCACCAGAACAGCTACATCACTTTACTCATTAACAAGCTCATCACATCCTCTCATAACATGCAATATAAAGCAATATTCTGAATTATTCTTTCCTCTGCTCAGTCACTGCCCAGCCCACATACTAATCCAAGTAGCTGCCATCTGACTCTTCAAGGTTTCCCCTCATGAGCACAAAGAAGGTATCAGAAGGAATCTCAAGGTAAATCCAAAACCAATCCAGTTTTTAAGAGATTTGAAGAAATAGGCATAAGCAGAAATGCAGAAGGTTGGTTCTCAGGACTGCAAAGCATTGCTGGCTACCTAGAAAGAGTGCTCTACGTATGGCACTTACCCATTGTGGGCGCAGATCCCACATTCATTATCGTATGTAATACCATCTGTGCCGCAAACTGGACTCAGGATCCTTGGACAGGATACTAATACTTTGCCATCTTCAGCATTTGTTGTTGGGTACTTATTGCAGTCAATCTGTCAATAAGGAGAATTAGCTCTGGTGGAACCCCTGCTATGTGAGAAAAATTGATATAAAACCTTTTCATTCTGTATCCCAGCCTCCATTGTTTCTGCAACAGAACAAAGCCCTGATACACTGAAGCTAAATCTTTAATCAATCAGAAATCAGCTTTCTGAATATTATCCTAGTTCTCTAGGAGTCAGGAAAAAAAAGACTATCTTGGAGAAGGGATCCTTCAGGCAGAAGAACATGTACAAAATTTTGGGCCCATTCTCATAAAAAAAAAGAATCTTGAATTTAGTGGGAAACATTTTTCACCAGCTGGAAATCTGACTAATACTGTTTTGGTTTGGTTGGTTTTTTTTCCCCACTTCTCCAGCTCTGTGATTACTTATTACTTCAGATTCCCTGTAGTTAAGCACAAGGTTTGAAAGGATAGAGAAAAAATGGTTATCTATCAGTTAAAGAATGGACTTTCTATCAGAATTTTGGTGCTGAAATATAGAAGCTTCTCTTCCTGAGGCACCAGACTGTTGACCTCACAAAAATATACAATAAATATGTATGCTTAGTGCTCTTATGAGTCTCACTATGTCTGTGAGAGCAACCAGCCTGGGAGTTTTGAATCCCTGTTGCAAAGGGTGGAAATGCTTGTGACCTCCAGAGAGAAAACTGCCAGCCTGCACAGCATATTGGCAAGTGAAATCTTGGGCCTCCCCTTCCCCTGGGCACAAAGGCCAGCTTAGTACACAGGGAGGCGAGTTCTGCAGCACCAACTCGCAGAAGTTCATGCAACTCATTTCATATCCATCCCCTTTCTCCATCATCGGTTTGGTGTGGTATGCATGGCATGACCCTCTCTTTGGAGCAGGGAGGATGCAAAACCCACCCTCATTGTGCAGAAAAGCAAAGCATGGACCTGGACCCTCATAAGCTTTGTCATATGGTCCTCTTGCAATTTCCTAGGGAAATCTGTGGGGTTATCAGGATTCTTTTAACAGCCCTAAGAGATGGATTTTTGATTTCTATTGCACTTACAGCACCAATATCCTGCTTGCATTCTCCATCGTATATTTTGCTAATGTTGGTGTGATGTTCTCTGAAAGAAAGAAATGCTTTGGTTAGGAAGCCTTAAGAATAACTTTCCCCATTACACTCTAGGCACTGGGACAAGAAAGCAAGGTCCCACCCACCTGTGTGACACTACAACTGCTTGACTTGTCGGAATGCACCCCACAGATGGTAGCAGCAAGCGCATGGTATTTTCATATTACATGGTAATTAAGTGTTAGGAATAATTAGGTGTTAAAAGTAACACTTTGATTTGTTCATGGCTCTGCTCTGGGTTGTTCTCTGGTTCTTTTGTGAAACCCTCATGAGCACAGACAGAAAATGAGGAAGAAAACTCGGGCTGGTTGGAGAATTACAAGCAGCCAGCTCCAAAAAGACCTACAGAGAGACCTGCGTTAAGAAAGACTAGTGTTTTACAGAAGTGCTTCTGAGAGCCTTAACTGTCACTAATTATCTAGAAGGATATTCTGTGCACAACACTTACGCATTATAGGCACAGATTCCACATTCATTGTCATAAGTGAAGCTATCTGAGCCACAGACTGGTTTCAGTATCCTTGGGCATACTACCAGGACATGACCGTCTATCACAGTTCTTTGGTATCTACTGCAATCAATCTGTAAAAATAGCAAGAATAGAGGAAAAAAAACAAATGCATTTTTTATATAAAGAGGTAACACTTCTATGTAATCTGCTTACTTTCCTTCAGCCTTTGGGGACAAATCCAGCATCAAATTAATTCCACTATCAAAAGTGGAAGCCAGAGTCAGTTCTGTGGGAATTCTCTCCTACTGAAAAAAAACCAGCATAGCAAGGAGGACTGTGATTTGGATTTTGTGAGGTTCTTCATAAGATCCTGCTGGAGCTATCCAGGTGGTGAGATCCAACCTTCAGCCAACACAACATTTTCATTTTATTCCCAATTACAGAGGCTAGAAGTCTGAATTAGAAAAGCACAGAGACATGGTACCAGATAGCCCATAAAAACCCTCTCAGCTTTGGTTATCAGATTTTAATTCCCTTTGGTCTGTGCAGACCAGCTGTGCGTGTTCTGTTTTCCTCTTGCGTGGTGTTTGAACTGTCCCCTTTTACAGCCAGCTGAAGCCTTCCATGGGTTTTGTCTTACCATAATAGATTTCGGCTCGCATTCTCCATCATGTGCCTTCTCCACGCTGGCCCTGTGTTCCCTAGAAGAAAGCAGACCTGCATCAGGGATTGCAGAGAGCAGCATCACCTCAATACCGGCAGTGTCGGCGCCCAGCTGCTAACTCACGTGCTCCTCTGCCCAGACCATCTCTGGGGGATGAAGCTGCCACCCTTACCTTGAGCCCCTTGCCCTGAGCCTTCTGCTAGGTTTCCAGCAACACTCACTTGTTGTGGAGGCAGATCCCACACTCGTTGCCATACGTGGTGCCGTCAGTGCCGCAGACTGGCTTCAAGTTCCTCGGACAAGCTACCCAGGCTGTGCCATCCTTGCCGGTACCACTGGAATACTGGCTGCAATCAACCTGCAAGCACAGCACAGAATCGGCCCCAACGTTGTCTCCCTCATGGAACAAAACCCCCATGCAGTCTCCCACCACCCCAGCCACAGCACCTGCAGCTCCTGCCAGGTAAATTACAGGTATTATTTTGAATCTGCTCAGGCAGTCAGGAGGAGTAAATCTTCTCTACAAAAGTTTCTGGTTATGCTTTCCTGCCAGGGTCCAGGGGAGGCATGGCATGGAGGAAGGATTGCTGTGGGTGAGACAGTGCCTAATGAAGGCAGCTGGTAATTGGGAGCCTGGTCGTACACTGGAGCCCCTCAGCTCCAAATCTGATAGTTTCAAATCATGCTGCATTCTCTGGTGAGTTACAGGAGTCTCATAACTGCGTGGGAAGAACCTGCAGACTAAATCCATTGCACAGACCCTGCTGTTTTCCTTTCTATGATACAGGTATAGAAAACCTATGCAAGGAACACAGTTCTATGGGTCTTACTGTATAGAAAAAATTATCAGAATCCCAGTCTTTGATGCTCTCAAGCATATCATCTTAAGACAGTATTCCTTATGAGAAGGTAACCTACCACCTTCGGCTTGGAGTAACTAAATTATGTCTAAGAGTTAATATAAGAGGACTGTACAATTACTTCTCATTTTCTTCATTTTATTTAATGAACTGAAAATACTGTAAAAAATGGGGGATCTTTTACTTCCACATGAAATTGGCAATATCATTCAATCATGCGCTGGCAAATATTATTTGAACAGCCAAGCTTTCATTAGATTTAATCCACTTGCTCATCAGGTAATTACATACTGTTTCTGCTTTGCCAGAAACCTGGAATAGAACAGAATAAATAGATCAGTAGCTCACCTCAACTCCAAAGGCAATACCTGAAAGAAAAAAATGGAGACAGAAAAGAAAAAAAGTAAATCAAATTATTGATATGCAGAGGAGATATATGTAAATCTTTTCATGAAACTGTTAAATTCAGTGACAGTTGTTGAGAAGTTTATTTGGTTTAGGAAAATATGGAGTTTTACATTATGCCAGTAAATGGTCATAGGATGTATTAAAAGTTACTGAAAGTTTCATTGCACTTTTGAGGGGAGATAAAACAGGGGAGAACACATATATTAATCCACCCCGAAGATGTTACAGGGAAGCGATACAGGTACTTTCAATTCAGTACTCTTGGATTTTAACCTCTTCTAAGAGACTTTATATTTGACTTTCAAAACTTTGGACATGCATGTTTAAGATGACTGTCAACCACTGGCACTGTCCATCTCCAAACACATCCTTCTTAGATACCAGGAACAGCACAGTAAACTTACAGAGCAATCTTAGAGGTTAAAGTTTGCATTTATATTGCTCACATAGATAATGATGGCATTTCTAACTGTTTTACTTTGCCCTTATATGCAGTACTCCCACGTGCAAGCTCCTGCCCTGCACTAGGACTGCTCCTTCAGCAATTTGCTCCTACGAAGAAGATGAAAACAGTCACCTGTGTGAAGTTTGCCGAAACCTCAGTCTTGAAGTATAATTTTTTTGCTACACTTTCTCAGGAAGAATATTTCTTCATGGAATAAGGCTCTCCTCCATGTTACAAGACCCAACTACTTTTACTGAAATGAAAATTCAGCTCTGATTCAGCTAGATCGATCTCTGCCATATCTCAGAAAATACTCACCTAAGCAGCAGCAAAGGGCTAGAGCAGCCTTCACGAAAACCCCTATTATCTTCATGGCAGACAGAGGTACTGCTCCAGTGCAGCCTGCTAGCTCTCTGTTTGGGAGAGGAAGATTGCAGGTAGGAGCAGGAATATATAGCACACCACAATATCAAGTGGTCCCACCTTATTAGGTAATGCTCCAAGTCTGTCATCAACATTCAAAGCTGAAAATATATTTACCCAGCTCTAGATTTCTAGCTAATGATTGACACAGGTGTGTATACCAGGAAGGGGCCTTTTGCATGGCTCAAGGGGAGCGTGGAGCATGCCAGGACCCCTCTCCTCCCGGATGAACCAGCCACTGCCCTGGGCTGCCCTTCGCACAGCTACAGCACATTGCAGGCTCATGTCTACCCTGCGACTGGTTAAATGCAATTAGATCTTTCTCTCAGTTTTCAACTGAGCTGCCAGCTGATAGCCAAACCCTTCATTATTTAACCTCAGAGCATGATTTTGTACTCTTCACTGCTGTATTTCACCCCAGTTTGAGCCCAGGCAATTTCAGCCCAGAAGGTCACCCTGTGCTCTGCGGGAGAAATCCTGTTCTTTCCCTGTTTTAAAAAAACTCAGCAGTGCTCTGCTCCATGTGCCAACTTTTTCTGTACTACAGCAAGGAGCAAAAATATTAAGTTTGGTCCTAAAATCCGTCTTTTTGGCTATTCACCAATAACTCCCATGGTACCCTCTGCTCATCTGCTACCACCTCCCCCATGGCCAGTTCCTGACCCACCTCACCAAGCCTAAGCAACACCATCCCGCAAGGGCAGCAGACAAATGCTTTTGATGTCTGCATAGACTAGATATACTGTATTTCCTTTTTCTAGGAAGTCAGCCAACTTTGCAAGGATCAATATTACCCATGCAGGTTTCCTTCCTGAAAATTCACTGTGTACATTATCCCTTTACAATTTATATCTTCAGTTTTCTTCAAATTTCTCTTGAAGGTTTGCCCACTATTAAGGTAATAGAACTTGGATGGGTTCTGAACACTTTTTTATTGTCCTTTATTTAAGGAGGTTTTTGGCAATTCTTTGGATTGCTCTCAATCCCAGTCTTCTCAATCGGGATCCTAAATTTTCCAAATTTCTCACTAACTTTTAATCTTTCAAATTCTGTACTTGGTAATCAAAATCCTTACTTGCAGATCTATTTTTGACATAATTTAAACAGAGTGAGCTCATGTTGAATCATCCGTTTTATTTTCTAAGAGAAGGACATCTCCAACATCTTTCTCACTTGAAAAGCAAATCCACAACAACATGATTTTGGGGATTACCTAATGGAAAATTCTATTTGCTTTCATATTAAGGAGCTATGCTAATATTAGTAGTTCACAGTGTGCATCCGCAAAGCTAAAGTCTCCCCAAATGCCAGCATTTCCAGCTACATTAATCTCTAGTGACATTAGAGACATCTCTATTCATATATCTTGTTTTCATTCTTTTCACCTGATATTCAGCCCGGATGTCTCCTGCCCTGTTCCTTCTCTCAGTTTCACCAAGTGTCAAGGACTCCAGACCTTTGGACCAATGTAGGCCTCAGCTACAAGGACCCTCTGTTCGTCCTGATTACAATACCCATCTCTCAGGGCTTGTTCCAGCCAAGACTATCATCAATTAATGCTTCCTGGCAGAGGAAAATGTATCTTGACAACTTAATTGCCAGACTCTGTAAAAGCTGTCATGGTCAAGCAAATTCCTGCCAATGTCCACAGAGAGGACACCTGAACCTTTTTGGAAAGGAGATATTATTTGCAAACCAAATCTGCAGGTAAAATAGATTGACTCAGCATGTTCTGTCAAGATCAAAGTAATTCTCTTCCAACTAAGTTATTAAATTTAGGGAGTAGCTTGCATTAGGAGACAGATTAAAGGGACAGAACAGCAAACACCTGTCAAGGGTCTAGAGAAGGAATTGGGATCTAGAAAACAGCACCACAGCTATAGCACATCTGCCGTCCCCAGCATCAGCCAACGCACAAAGTGCTCGCCTTTGGGCTCCTGCCCTGTGCTCAAGGAAGATCCATGCTCTGACCCTAAGAGTGAGCTGCCTGCTCCACACAGAGTGATTCAGCAAAGCTTTTTCCACCAGCCGTTTGTCCATCAGGACAGAACCTTTCAGGACCAGAGCAGAGGGTGCAGCACGTCCCACCCAGGCTGGACAGGGAGCTGCAGGAGAGGGAGACCTTTGGTTGTCCCTGTGTGTTTACACTCTTGTGTTCATGCAACCCCCCACTTGCAGTCACGTTGTGTTGATGTCTACCTGTTTATTTTCCCTTTGTTGGCTGTGCCTGGAGAGGGAGGCCCACCTAGTCAAGCAGCCCTGGACATGAGAACTCTACTCCTTTCTTCTGCTGCTTCTCCACGTTACCTCTAGTCCCAGCTGTGAATCATCTTTCACCATTTCTGCAGAATTTCACCAACATGGGCCAAGAAAGGGAGCAACCCCTTTGAGGCCAGAAGCCAGTAAAGCCAACTCACCTATTTTTCAGAAATATATGCAAAAAAATTTTCCATGCTTCCCATCCATAAACCAAATGTGCAGTTGTTACTATGCCTAACACTAAACTGTTTCTTTTGGGACCTTTAACATAAGGATCTGGATTTGTAATTTGCAAGTAGTTGCATTTACATCTCACTGTTTTCAGTGAACAATTTGATTGGAGTTGCTTATACCTTCATGCAGGGGAAAGCGTTGAAAGTTCTGGTGTTGCAGTCCCAGTGGGAGGGCTGGGCACCAGGAGGGCTCCTGCAGCAGACTGGAGCAGGGAGATCCCAAGGAAATGGCCTAGACAAGAGCTCCCTTTGGTGTGGAAACCCTTGCAGGAAAAGACAGATGTGCTAACAGATGCCAGACAGGAGCCCTAAAGAAAGAAGCCTATTCACCAGTCCCCAGGATAAAAGCAGGCAGGCCATGGAGCAGAAGTTGTGATATTCAAGGCAAATAATGCTGAAACTCCCAGGTGCCCATATGCAGCAGTTGCTTGGTGGGATTAAGTGTCACAGGGATGTAGGGAGAGCCAGAAGAGAGAGCTCTGCAACAGAACCAGAGGGGCTTCACTGCACAAATAACATCACGCTCACCATGTCACGACTCACTCAGTTATTGAAGAAACAACTGCCCCTAAACTGCAGGATTTCTGGCACTGTCTACTGTGGCAGACTGTGAGAGGTACCCTGGCCAGAGCACACCATGCTGCCATGCAGGGGTTCTCCTTCCATGGCGGCTGCGAGACCAGCTGGGAGGTGGTGGGCAGAGTTACCAGGCTCCAAATGGACAGACCACAGAGAATTGAGAAACACCACGAGTTCAAGGTCTGCTGAGGCATCTGCCAGAGTCAACAGTTCTCACTACATACCAAGAGCAGCATTTGCATACCCTGAAGAATTGCTTAAGTACCTGACACCTTTTATAAAAAAAAAAAAAAAAAAAAAAAAAAAGCAAGAAATTCAAGGTCCCTGCAGAGAGTAGTTTAGCTCAAAACCCAAGTGTGTTGAGAGCCCTGGAGACTGAAGCTCTCAATTCATAACACCAGTTCTACAAAACCTCAGAAACTGCTGTGAACCACATGGGGTCTGTGGATATTAGCAAGAGATGCCCTTAATAAAGTGTAATTTACAGCAAACTGAAGAATCCCCAGAGTGCTGGTACCTTTCCAGTTCCGTAGAGGACTGTTTTGGCCTCATTACTGTTAGAGGGCAATGCAAAGGGTAACCAAGAGTAAACATAAAAGAAAGCATAATAAATCCCCAATACCTCTTGAGCCTCTGCTTCCTTCTCCCCAGGAACCTCATCAAAATAACACGTGGCATTACTCACACAGAGTCCTGCCAGAGCTCCACCACAAGCAGCGCTGCTCAGGACAGACATCATCATCGAGCCCTTGGAGTGACCTGCAAAAGGGGGTTGAAAGCAAGAAAGGACTGACCAGGCAGGCTGCTGAAAGCAGAAATGAGCTAGCATTGCTACCTCTGGTAGGGCTCTTAACAACAGCACAAGTAGTTTTAGCAAGTCACTGTCCTGCGCCTTCTCAGCAGACGTGTTTGGAATCTGATTAATGATTCCTTATTGCCAGCTGCAATTTTTGTGGATGATAATTTCTACTGGCAGCCGGAGAAATTCAGAAGGTGCTCAAACAGTGACGGAAGAGACTGCTGAAGCACCATCTTCATCAGTTCATTGCTTTTTGTGCATGGTTAATGCAGGTTTTATGGGTGATTATTTCAGAAGTTAAATACTTGAAATCACTACAAATCATAATAGCTTTCAAGTGCACTGATTTTCATTTGCAAGAATTTATTTTAAGCCACAAATTGTGTGCTGCTTTTATGAAATCATGTAGATGTCCCTGCACGTGATTTTAGCTGGAATCAGTGAGCAGACATCATCAGAGAACATTTTTACTGTCTGATATTCATCATTCTCAGGCTGCAGAAATAATGTTAAAGAATTTACTTGTTTCATCACAGCTCAAAGGCAGACAAACTTTGCATCCCCCAAAACAGCTAACCAGGACTAAACTGATGACTTTTACCCTGCATGACTGTACTTGGTCAGTCATTTTCCACATAGAAATAGGGGAGGGGATTTTCAATGTAGAAATAGGCAGTAATAATTGATTTCTAAATCATAGTGCTTGCTCACATTAAAAAACAGCATACAAAATATTAACAACTACTATTGTCACAGTCTGCTGATAATAAAATCAGATATTAGTATTATCAGCAGAAATAAAATATGATGCATGCATAAACATTTTGAGTTTAAAATCAACTTTCATTAGCTGCACTAGAAAAAAGGATTTGATAACTGGAAAAAAAAAAATCTATGTCTTTGATGGGAATGAAATTAATTTGTATTAGGTAAAATCCTGCCAAAATCTGAAAGAAAGTCACTTCAGCCTTATCTGCAACAGAAAGTGTTTACAGATCAGGTCACAGCTAAAATGGACTCAAACACTGTGTGTGTTCACTCAAGGTCTTCTGGAAATGCCCTGCAATAAAGTTTATACAAATAAAGAATGTATTTGCTTTAAGTAACAGCTACAAGAGAAAGTACAGGAAGCACGTGCAAACTGCCAGCAGATTTCTGTTAAACCACCATCACAGTCTCCTGCTCTGCAAATCCCACACCATTCTCAGATGTGTTGCTCCCAACGAGCCAGGGGAGCCCTTAGCTGAAAGACCTGGCTTCATCTTAAAATAGTTTCAGACTATAAATGAATTAGAACTGTCTGTTAATCAGTTATCTCTCAAAACAACAATACTTTTCCTTAAATAGCTTAAGCTGTTCAACACCATGGAACTTCTCACTTCTCCATCTCAGCCAGCACCAGGACCCTGAAGGAAGAGTCCATCCCTGCAGGAGATGGCTCCCAAGATGGGCACTGGCTGAGCCCTTGTGCCCACAGGGCCTTGTTTGGGGAAGAAAGTTCAGGCCAAGGCAGAAGGGTGACCCAGACGGACATGGTGAAGGTCCATGGGCCACCAAGATGGCTGAGCTTTCTGCTTGGCCAGCACTGCCTCAGGGGTTCCGTCAGTACTTCTTCCTGCTCAGAGCAAGAAATACTGCTGGCCAAATTCACACCTCCAGATCCAGCGACCTTCCCAGCTGTGCCCCCAGTTCCAGCTTCGGTGGGACAGGGCTCAGCACACCATCTGACATGTCCAAGGTGTATCTACTTCCCACAGCTGCTCAAAACAAAGTGGTCTGGATTCCCGGGTGCCTAAGATGAGGAGGCTGGAAGAGGATACTTACTGCAACAGCTAAACGGCCAGCCCAATACGTGGGGTGCTTTTAAACCAATTTTCCTCTGTGGGTTTCCAAATGTAGACCAATTAAATCTCAAAACAACCCTCTGAGGTAGGTAAGTATCTTTTAATGTCCATTTCACAGGTGAGAGAAAAGGGCTGAAAGGACAGTGAAGTGATTGACCCAAGACCCCACAATGAGTCATAGAGAACCTGACCCCTGGTCCCTCCTCACAAAACCCCAGACCATTCTCTTCCTCCTCAGGTCCAATATCTTCACCAGGTATTTACAGCAGCTGATGCACCCCAGGGGCCTTTGCACTTGCTTATTGCCTAAGGTGTGTGCAGTGTAAAGCTGGAGTGGGGACTCGTTTGTCCCTCCCGCAAGGCTTAGTGAAGAAAAGTGACATGAAGCTGCTGAGTTATCTTTATTGTAGAAGCACACTAAGACACAGCAAGGTGGCAGAAACTGCAACAGCACACGTGGGGCAGACCTGGGAAGACACCACTGGGTCCCCACAGCCCTTTGCCCTCCACCTGAGCAAGGATGGGACCCGTTCACTGCAGAAGGGGATGAAGGCAGCTCTGGCAGTCCCGGGGACTTGGCAGCTCCCCTGATGTTCAACATCAACTCTTCCTTTACTTGCCCTAGGGAGACAGTAGGGAGACAGTTTATTACTATAATCCTGGAAGGCAAAGAGATCTGACAGGACCACGAGGAAACCTCAAAGTTGTGATGCTCCCATGCTCTGAGCCAGCCCTGTCTCCCCACAATGGGGGACAGCAGCATGCTGCTCTGCCAGCATCTTCCCTGCTGCACAGGGACAGCTTGGCTGGAAAAACAGAGCCAGGGGAAAAGGAATGGGCAGAGCCCACCACTGCAGGCACTAGAAAGTTTGCGCATTCCAATGGGCTCAGCCCCATCATCCCCTGGCTGCAGTGAGAGGGAAAAGCACGCTGCAGAGCCCTTTGTCACAGCCCTGCAGCCCGTCTGGGCAAGGTTGGATGCTCCAACCCTTGTGAAACAACCTCCAGAGGACAGGCTGGCCAAGAGGGGGTAAATCACTGCCCCTCTCTCTGTACCTTTGGTCGCAGCTGATCCCTGGTGTTCGCTAGCAGTCTGAACTCCATTACTTCTGGAAAGAAAGAGCAAAAAATTAGTCCATCCCAAGCATGACCACTGCTGGGTAACACTTGCCGAGCATTAGTATCAGTGTGACAGCCCCTGCAGCTAGCTCAGCAGCCACATGAACAACTGCAGCAGACCCTGGCACCAGGGCAGGCAAGTTGGGTCGCTGCCAGCCTGGGAAAACAAGACTAATTTCAGCCTGAAGCTAGGTGCCTTCCACACCTACTACCTCACCGGTAAAGGTCCTGCTCTTTTTCTTTTTCCTCCTTCCGCCACCTTAAAAAGAAGCATGACAAAATAAAGAGCATTGTAAGAAAACCAGGTTTGCCCATTGTAAACCTGGGAGTTGTCTGTTTGTTAAGAAACAGATTTAAAAAAAGGAGAAACTGGATATTCCTGTTTTTTCCCCTGACATATTGACTAACATGGACAGACTGGCAACTACCACATGGGTGATTTGTGGAAAAACCTTTGAACAAGGAAAGGAACTGCGAGATATGCAGCATTAAAAGTAAAATGTGCTGGAAAGACCCACAATTAATTCATCCATATGACACAGCACTGCAGGGTCTACTGGACAGCTAGCTTACCAAAAAAAGATATCTAAACCCAGGACTCAGACCTACATTTATCTTCAGTAAAGCAGAACAGGATCAAAAAGATTTGGTTACAGCACAGACCTCCCAGGGAAAGCGGCAAGTCCAAATGCCAACCAGCCTGAGACCCCAGGGGCAGGCTCTCTCTGCAGCAAGGTTTTCCACAACAGCAGTGCACAGATATGTCTTTTAGTGTCAGATCTCAAACCGCACTGCTCCCATCCCTTCCTACAAGCATCCCTCCCTTATTGCAATCTGGTCACCAGGCATGGAGAGTTGCCAGAAACACCTGGAAATCCAGTAGGAGCTTTGCAGGCAGGAGTGGTTGCAGACACTGAGCTGCAAAGGGATGAGAGGCAGCTTGGACACACATTTTGCCAGGCAACCCAGCACCCTCCATGGATAATTTCAAAACACAACTCGCGGAAATATTACATTTTTAGGTAACAATTTCTTATCTTCCTGCAAAGCTTAAAGAGAGGCTTTTGCATTTTCATTCTGCACATTTCAACTCTCTAAAATAATTTCTGATGCCAAAAGCACTGCTGGAGCTGGTTTCCTCTGGGTTTTAGTAGCATATATTGAGTGCCTGGATCTTCAGTAGAAAGAATTCATTATACTGCAAGTGACCATGAATTTAAATGCTGAAAATAACATTGCTTTGTACATTGTTCATAAGCTTCCATAAATTTCCAGTCTGATTCTTCAGGTGACAAAATATACATAAAGAATAAATAATTTTGTGTGAAGGTTTATGTTTGGCTTTTTTTGCCCCAAGAAAAAGATTATCCCTTTCTCTTTTAATTGCATCTAACTCTCCCTGGAATACTTAACACAGCTACAAGCTGTCTGACTTTCAGTAAGTGGCGTATTCCTCTAATTGCAGAGGCTTGAGAGCTGTAACAGCTTGGTAAAACACAAACCAGTAAGGAATTCCAGACAAGGCACGGTTTTGTGGGAATCCTCTATTTTTCAGTTGGCATGGTATACCCGATCTCATCTGTCTTGGGCAGTGCGAGCACAGTTGCCAACAGGCTTGTGTAGTGCCTGGTCTCCCCACACCCCCAGAATACACAAGCCAACAGTGGCTCCATCACACTAAAGATTGAGACACAAAGGCCTCCAGTGTGATCACAGGCAAAATTATTTCACTCTGCACTACAATTTCTTCAACTTTCTTTAAAGTTGAAAGCACTCTGCTGCTTTACAGAAGAGGGGAAGAGGAGCTGGGATGTTTACTTTTTAATGTTTGGGGGATCTGCTGGCCTCCTGGCATTGAGCAGAGGAAGGCATGGCATGACACTATGGCATGATGGCTATCCCACAGGAAAGCTCTTCACTACCTACAAACACATTGATACCAAATTCATATTCAGAAGCCAAAGCTCCCATCCAAAGCTTTACAGAACTTCTCTTTGGCTGGTTCAATATCTTGACTCTCTCCAGGTTTGGACTGGGAACAAATCTCAGTATTTCTGTGGGGATGAACATTCAGTTTCTCCCTGGGTGCTACTGGGCATCCCATGCACTTAAGAGGCACAAACTGGGAGAGCCTGGCTGCATATCAAAGTGCTGGAGACTGCCAAGCTTCCACTGGTGGAAAGGCAAAGCACAACTGAGAAATGTTTAACTCATCCCACATAGAAGATCACACATGATGTCAAGGCTCAAGACCTTTTCCAAAAGTATGCCACCTAGTGAATAACTTTCATTTCCCAACCATCTCCCTGGCTATTATGTGGGAAATGAGCCCTTTATGGTTTATGCAGTTCTGGTCTTTCTGGCCTCAAAGTCCCAAGAGGAAAGCATGTTTTCCCAGACATGTCACTCTCTTACCACACAGCCTAGGTAAAACATGGAGAACTATGCCCAGGTTATATAGCAAATCCAAGTCTGAACCTGTATTTAAACATCTGGACCATGAGCACCCCACTCCTGAGACTCTAATGATCCCACCACAGATGCAGGGGCCAGGCTGGCTCCCCAGCATGCACTTGGAGTGAGAAATGGGATGCTACCCACAGCCAAGAAGCACTTTGGGTGGCTGTTTTCTCCACCTTTCAGCAACATCCCACCCCAGAGGAAAAAAAGAAAAATAAAAAATTTTTAAAAAAGAGAGGAGATAGAGGGCTCCAATACCCCTCTTCCCTCCCAGCCTGTGGTACAACTCTCAACCTGCAGGACTCCCCGAGCTGATTCTAACAGTACCAGAGCATGCTGCACAACATGGCTGAAGAGCAGCTGTAGAACATGGCTTTAATCAGCCTGTTAGTTCAGTTAACTTGTTCATTCAGTTAACCTGTTAGTTAACCTGCCTGCAGGGTCAAGTTGTTGACCCCCAGCTACTGCTGAAGAGCACAACAGGGAAGCTGGTGACTTACTGCCAAATACTTCTCATTTTTCACTCTCCATTACATCTGCCTGGATCAGGCCCCCACAGGCTGAGACGGTGCAAACAGCGGAGTTTCACAAGAGGAAAGGAAAAGATTGATGGTTCCCTAGCCCAGCCATGGCATACCACTTACCACTTCAGGGGCAGACTTTCGGCATTCACCTCGATAGTTTACCGTGATGTAGCTCGAAGCTTTCCTGCAAAGGGAGGACAAGACATTGCTTATTATTCACTTTCAGTGCCACAGCTCTCTGCCATCTGCATGACAGTCCTCTGTGGGCTCCTTAATACTTTGATGCTACTTCCAACACGATGGCAGTTATTACTCCCCAAACAATCTTATGATTGGGCAGAAAGGGAATAGGGGACTCTGGAAACTTGTGTATCTTAATTAGCTGTCATCATATTAATCTCAGGCATTTTGATCTATGTTTGCTTAACAGCAAGGCACCAAGGACACACTTGATAGTGAGTCATGATATATCAAAACAAACACTGTACTGCAAAAGACACTCGGGAATGGTGGATGGCCCTGTATTACTGAAATCTCTCCGCCTACTCACATGGCAGCTGAACACAAGTCACATTCATTTTTGTATGTTTTCCCATCAGTGCCACAGACTGGTTGTGAGGATTTGCTGCAGAAAATCCTTCCACCCTTTACCCCGTGCAGAATTCGATCACAGTCCAGCTGAAGAGAGAAAGAAATTACATTTGGTGCTGGTTCACTTACAAGACCCTCCTTCACACAACTTAAAAGCACTTACAAACCAAGCCTTGCCATGGGGCCCCTCTGCCCTGCATCATGTCCACCACAGCTCCAGCAAGGCCAGGCTTGTAAAGAGATAGTGTCTCTTGTTGGACTGGCCAGCCAAGCTTTTGGGGACAGAGCCCTCCCTGCTCCACTGCCAGGCAGAGACCCAGTCATCTGATCCACCTCAGCACCTTGGTCCAAGGCAGGTTTATTTCTCTCACCAGGGATCCACAAAAAGATGAAAACTTCTGCTACCTGTCCCTAGTCCTCCTTATCAGGGCTTTGATACTGTTTCATCTCCAAGAATGAAGATGAAACCCATTGGTCAAAATTAAGGGAGAAAAACCTCTACAGCAGACTGCCACTGCCCGAGGGTGGTGTGACATGCAGCACAACTTCTGACACCCACCAAGTTCAGAGACATAAGCATATATGAGCAGCTATGACTAATTAAGGGTGCCCTCTTGTTTCCTCTCAAGCATGACAACAGGAACGTTTAGACACAGCTTTCCTTACAAACCACACATGGCACAACCAGGACAAACACACAGCACAAAGAGTGGCCTTTGGGGACCCCAAAAAGCCTCTCACACTTAGGTCTCCACCCTACAAGCAAGCCAGGGTGGGTGTTTGCAGAGTCATAGCAAATTTCAAACAGCAGAGGTCAGAGATACCACAGCCTGTTCCCGGGCACACACACAGCCCATTCCTCAGCCTGGCCACCCACCTCTGCTCCAGGTGTTGAAAAAAAAGACGGAGATGAAGGAGTGACTAATGGGTTCCCATCCCCTTCTCCAGGTGCTACAAAACATGTTGCAACAACTGCAAATGATGCAATCGAAGAGCTGCAGCTGGGATGGAGAGCATATTCCACCTCCTGTCCCACCCAGAGATGCAGCATTTAGCACAAAATGATGGCTTATCAACAGCAGGTGGGAAGCACCACAGGGAAGGAAGGTTTCATGCCAGGCAGCACGGCGGGGGGGG
>VYZV01021708.1:118881-130919 GCA_013401275.1 Pandion haliaetus | reverse complement strand
GCGGGTCGGCGGGGGCGCAGGGGGGGGGGGGGGGGGGGGGGGGGGGGAGTCGGTGACATTAGGGTGCTGTGATAGCACCTGCTGGTTAGACATCACTTGCTAATTTCATTAATGTGCTGCTTCCTCCCTCATCTGGGTAATTACCAATGACATGAAAGCAGGCAACACTGACCTTTGCAATTCTCTGCTAGATACCTTCCTGCGTGCCAGACATTGCTGCCTGCAGTACGACCCATGTGCCTGCATTACTGCCCAGGGCAGGTGGCCACCCCACTGGCAGCCCCCCATATCGCAGGTCCCAGCAGCCAGTGCCACCACTCTTTTGGCTCTGGGGAATTGCCTGTGACAAAACCCACGGGTGGCCCTGGAAAGAGGAGAGGAGCAGATTTGCTCTCTGAATCACCCCTCATCTGTCAGGCTCATCAGCATCCACTCCCCCTCCGGTGCTACCAGGAAACACCACTAAGCCCTGAAGCAGACTGGTATTATTACGTCTAATGCCTCCTCAGGAATGCATCAAAAATGCTGTACCTGAACCACCTACCAGGTTTTTTAACTCAAATATCCCTTTTCTACAAGCAGCAAGTGACAGAGGTTTCAGACAGAGTTAAGGCAGTTTGTAGTAAGGTCCCTCCAGCCTCATAGAAACACATTTCCAAAATGTTATTTAAATTACTGTATGCAAATGCTGGAGGGACTAAAACATCAGGTCATTTTTTTAAACTTCCTAGCTCTTGACAACACCCTGTGACAGCAAGATCCACAGTTTAGTCACCCTTTTTATGGCAACTTATTTTCTCTTATTAGGATCATATTTTCCACTTTTAGCTTTGTTGAAACTGTTGCATTTTCTTCTGGTGGAGACAAGGGAGAGGAGACACCCCATCTTCCTCCCATGTTATTCCATACACAGTCATCATCTGTCACTCTGTTTCCCCCTTTAGCCCTCCCTCCCCCCGCCAACCTTGCCCTCATCCCCTGGTCAGCTCCATTACCCTGCTCTGGCCATGGCCTTTAACTCAGCACCTTCTCAATATGTGGGGCGTGGCACTCCTCAGCCCACTTTGGCTACATGTGGAGCAGGCATCCAGCCTGAGCTCAAGACCAGCACCCCCATAGCTGATGTACTTCCATAAGGAGCCAAGCCCAGGAGTAAAACTGGCTTAGGAGGGTCCCAAATGGGCACATCCAGCCCCACTCCCCTTCCCTCTGCTTCAGTGCCAGATGATACAGGGGTTAGCATCAGGATACAGGTGCTTTCACTCATTCAAACCCTTCCAAGGACATGGGGCCAAGTGAGAAGATTTACGGTCACAGCAAGAACAGGAGCAGCTGCTGACAAAGGAGCCGGCAGGAGCCCAGCACCAGCAAAGGAGCGCTCCATGGCAGAGGTCCCCATTTCTGCCCACACAGCTGCCATCTGAGATGCAGGAGGTGGGTTTACCAGCTGGTAGGCATCGGTGTCGCCGTTCTGTGCCTTGCGACCTGGTGCCGGGTTGCAGTTCCTACCGCTCTGAGCCGCGTTTCCTTGTGGGCTGGCAGGGAGACAGTGGAGAGGCACCTCATCACACCACCCCTCACAAACAGGGGGAGCACAGTGCAAACCCACCCTCCCCGCAGACCGTCACAGTTCTCAGGGAGCTGCTTGCACTATGGTATCCACCCACCCATCATGACACGTGAGGATGAGAAGCCCCCCAGCCACATGCTAACAGGGAGGCAGCTGACACCAGGACAAACCTTGCCCTGTGCTTGGCCCAAGTGCATCACCACCCCAGGGCTCTGCACCCCTGCGTCTGCTGGCATCGCTTGGTGGATGGGAGGATGAAGGGATTGCACCAGCCAAAAGCAAGAAGTCTCAGAGCTCCCCAGCAAAGGCTCTGAAAAAGAAGCAGCTGAGTCCTCCTCAGGTCCAGCAGCTATAAAACAAACAGGAGTGCCTGACAAGTGCCCAGAAAGAACATGGTGCACCAGGAACTGCCTCCAAGCCAGCGGGTGAGGATGAGCCAGGGCCAGGCAGACACATGTGCCCTGCCAGGAGGCAGGGTTTGCTGGGCAAAGGTGTCCTGAGAGGGATTTTGAGCACAGCAATCACTGGTGCTTCATATACAGGAAAGTCAAGGCCAAAAAGGAGCAAGTGTTGAATGAGAAACATGCCCCACTCTATGTGTCTCTTCCCCATCACCAGCCTATAGCCAGTGGGGAGAAGTGCTCTACTGAGCACCAAACACTGTAATGTTCAATTCTCCACTTGTGTACCACTGAACCATTCCTGCTCCAAAGAACCTCCTAAACACCCCTAGGAAAAAAATTGTAGGTGGAAGGGGGCAGAAACTGGGGCCAGGGCTTGTGGAGTGGTCAGGGGGACAGGCTGCCATCCCAGGTGCTGCTGAACTTACCCTCTGCTTGATGAGAACGGACGTCTCTCATTCACACCCTGCTGTGATCCTGAACCACCACAGCTCTTCTGCAAAAGCAGCAGGATCACATTCAACAACCAAACATGGAAATAACTTTTATACAACTAGAGAAGCAAAAGCTAAAGCAGCTCCTGTCCTCACCCTTCTTCCTCCTAGACCCAGAGAATCACAGGACTGTTCTTAGAGAAGCAGGTTTGATGCTGGCTCCATACCATCCACTGGCTTTAATACCCACCAAATGTTAGAATCTGAGGACTTACAGGATTGTGGGGAGTCTGAACCTGCCCTTTATCTCTCATATAGCATCACACCACCGGGAAAGCGAGAGGGGCTGTTCTGTCAGGTCCAAACATGCCCGCTTTGTATGCCTACACACAGGTCCATCCCACAAATGAGTGAGGTGTTGCAATACAATCTGCTTCTCCCCCATTGTTAGCTGGCTCCAGCATCCCAAGCACCATGGTCACCCCAGGCTGACCACAGACAGTCCCTGGCCGTCAGGATCCCTCAGACTCTCACCAGCCTCTTCCTCTGAGCTCAGGGCAGGCTCCTAGCTCCATCTCACCTGGTTTGTACTCTCTGAACCAAGCGGTTTGTTGCGCTGAGCAGTTCCACCAGACTGACCTCCTCTTTGGGCTTCCTTTTTGCTAGAAGAAGAGAAGAAGAAAAGGGAGTGCTATGGCAGTGTGACTGCCACCAGCACCCAGGGCTGCCCTGTAAGCCAGCGTCATACCATTAGGCACCACCTCCCCATCCACAGTCCCTGTTCCTGGTGGTCCTGTTCCTAATTCCCACCCCTAAGCCTTCTCCCTTCTCCTCACCATTCCCACTGTACGCTACATCCTGGATCCAGGTGGCTGCTTTCATATCAGGGCTGCTTCTGCATATGCTCTATGGGAGTAGAAAGAGAGCATCTGGAAGGCAAAGTACATGCATGGGAAACTCCTCAGGAGCTGCCCACGCCCGACAGTCTCCTGGGAAAGGGGTTGCTCTCTATTAACCTTGCTGCTTTTCCTCCTCTACTCCACGCTGCTTCTCACCTGCCCCTGGGCCCTTTGCGCTGAAAGGGAAGTGGGAAGAGGGGCAATGGCCAGAGCCCTACTGCCGGAGCATCTCTTGGAGGGCCACTGGGATTCAGGACTCTCTCCCAGGAATTGCCCACATGCAGCTCCACAGGCAGAAGCTGCAGTTTTGCAGCCAGAGGTTTCCCTCTTTGCTGTTGTTGCTCAGAGGAAGCTGTACTCACAACTTCTCAGCGCACATGAGACATTTGTTGATGTGCTGCTTGCCAGAGGAATCCCGAACAGGGTCGTTTTCCCTTGTGCAGGACAGTCGTCCACCAGCTTCAAACTTGGAGCGATACTCACTGCAGTCGTCCTGTGGAAGAAGGGCAGCGGTTAGAGCACCCTGTCCTTGTCTTATTGATCTGATTCTTAGAAACTTGGGCTTTCCAGCAGGAAAGCATCGAATCATCACAATGCATCACAGGAGAGCCTGGGTGCGGGTGAGAGATGGGCTGTGCAGAACCAGCCACTTAGTCTATAAACAGAGGACTGAGTCAGAAAAATTACGGGTCCTTCTGTCTGCACAGCACGTGTTGGGAGTTTTCTAGTATGGTCCGACTAATTATTATTCTCCTTGTTGGGCTATCCGAAGCATGCCAGTGACATGACTGCTACAGTAATGAAGCCACTCCCACTTCTCCCAACATCCTTAATACACAGCTACAGCCTTTTCCCAGATTGTAGCTCAGATAATAATTTCATTTACAAAGCAAGTATCATCCCCAAAACCAACCACACTTTGGGATATTTCAATCAAGAAGCAGCAGTTAAAACATAAAAGCATAATGCAAACATACTTAATAGTCCATGAGCAGTGGAAGGGTGTTTGGAGAATGGATGATTAATTTGTTCCCTGTTCAAAAATCACTGTACAGAAACCTGTTATGTAACACAGATGCAAAATTCAATCCCTCTAATTTCAGCTATTTCAGACACTGCAATAGCGAATTCCAAACAGCAAGTATAGAGGATAAGTAACTGGATCCCACTTACCCTTGTTTTTTTACAAATAGGTATTAACACTTTCAATTTTCTGCCCATTTTGTGCATAGGAGAGTTTTGGCTAGCTTGCATTAAGGTCCTTAGCAGGTCACTGGCCTCATCCTTTGCTTCACTCAGAAGTTTCCAGCACCTCATCCTCTCTGCCAGGGAAGGATTTCCCCAGCATTGTGTCCTGCATCCCATCCAGGACACCTCAGCCTCCAGCTCCTCAGCTTTGCCACTGTACTAACGCTGGCAAAATGCTTGGAGTACAATGCCCCACATTTCCCTAGAGCCAGACTAGCCATGGGTAGGAGAGACATGATGCAGCACGGGATGAGCCTGCACCTGCTGCAGCCAGCAGCCATGTTGCATTGCTCGCATCAAAAATAAATGTCACACCCCACTTCAGAGGTCTCCCTGAGAGCCTCACAGCTTCTCCCCATCACCAGCATGCACTCACACCCCTGTGCAGTTCACGCAATGCTTTCCCTCCCCAACAAGCCCAGGAAAGCTCTCCCAGCCCCTCTGTGCCTCATTCCCTGGGACCAGCTCAGCTCTGCGCCACAATCTTCCACCTCCGAGACAGATCTGCCTTCCCCTAATAGCCTCTCTCAAATGATCTCCCTTTGAACTAGCATTTCTGGAGCTCTGCTAACTTACCGACCTCTGCTGCAAAAACCTCGCTGAGTATATCCAAGACTTGCATTTGCCTTTTTCATGGCTTGTCACATCCCTGACCCGCTAATAAATGCAGGGCTTTCTTATCCTTTGTCACTTCTAACTGACAAGCAGGAATTCTTGTTAATCACTGACTGTGTGATCTTGCACTGTTATTACATTTTCTCTTGTTTCTATTACTCCAGGCCTCAGTGCTATCCAATTAGTCCTGAGTGATCTGCTGATCCTCCCCTGCTGATACTACCTCCCAGCTTTGCCATCACAAATTTCACTTACAGTTCCATATTTTTGTGTCAGAGTCATTCGGAAAAGCATTGAAACAGGATTATCCCCAAGACTGAGGCTTAAGGGGGCCATACCAGTCCAGACTGTAGCAACAACTGAAAGGTAAGCATTGGAAAGTGACTTTTTTCCCCCCTTATAGAGCTGCTTTTGCCAGCAAAGCATCAGTGCACAGGGACATGGTGGCTGCAGGGTGGCAGGGCAAAGGTGGCAAATGGCAGCTCCATGAGAACAAAGTTTCCAACAGGAAAAGCTAAAACTGAGCCACAGGCCCATGTCGATAGCACAGGGCTGAGCTCCTCTCCGAGAACACAATGATTTCTTGAGCTTTGCAGAGTTCAGATTCAGAGCTTTTCACCCAGATTTTTCTTTTTCACCTAAGTAGCACCCTCAGCATCACTGACTTGTCCACCCTTGAGCCAGGTTTCAGGACAGCGCAGCACACCTGGTTTCTTACTCTGATGGGATTTGCCTGTCCCTAGATCCACAGGTCAGTGGGAAAGACCATAATGTTTAGGCACAAGTTGTTCACTTGGGGGATTCAAGAGCATGAACAAGAAATAAAGAGGGAAAGAAAAGTGGATCTCAAAATTAAATCAGTGGAGACTGAGCAACTGAGTTGAATAATGTTGCCTTTTCTCTATCTTGGGTGAAAATCCAATAAAGTTTTATATTGACCTGCCTAATACTTTAATCTCACCTTATCTTTTCCTTGTTTGTTTTTAGATAACTTCCGTTCATTCTCCCTTTTGCTGGAAGAGAAGCAAGATGAGAAAGTGAACACCACGGTGCTCCAGGGAGCAAGAGGTTTTCCCCACCATCGGCTGCAGGAGGGGCAAGCGATCCCATCCACTGGCATCTGCAGCCATGTCATTCCAGCAGCCGCTTTCTCAACAGAAAAGGCATTTTTTTTCTCTACTCACAACTTCTCTGCACACATGATGCATTTATTGCTGTGTTGCTTCCCAGAGGAATCCCGGACAGGGTCATTTTCTCTGGTGCAGGAAAGCTTCCCTTTCTTGAACAGATCCCGAAACTCTTGGCAGTCATCCTGTGGAAATGCCAAAAAGCATGGGTTGACACAGGTATGCTGACAGAGGGACACATCTCTACAAATCCACAAAGGATTATCCACCCAATGAATTACATTTCAAACAGTATTTTGTTTCCTTGAGGTGTAACTCAGTGGAAAACCATAGTTTTCCTGATGTGTTCTCTTAAACTATAGCATGCAACATAAAACAAATAAATCAGGATGTTTAGATGAGCAGATTTGTCTTTTGCATCCAGGGTAGCCTTATTTCTACTTCTAATAGATAAGACATGCAAGAGCCTGCCCAAAGGACCTAGGTTCTGCTCTAAGTATAAAAGCTACAATTTCTCAGTGAATTTTCAATGAGGAAGTCATTCTTCCCATCTCTTCTGAGAGAACACACTACCAAGAATTTTAAAATTCATGCACAGTAAAAACGATGAAACTGCAGGCATAAAAAAAAAAATATCCTGGCACGCCTCACATTCCCAGGTATGCCAGAGTAAGAGGTGGGCATTTTTACCTTCCACTTCAATCGACACATAATGTCATGTTAACCAAAGCACTCTATTTCACAAAAGGCTTTTGTAGCAGAACCTGCTTAAGCATTTCAGCCTGGTCTTTATTTTCCTCTGAACAGCTTTCCTATAACTTTCAGGGCACACAAGCAGGTTTGTAGCATAAGAAACACATGCCACGTGAAATCTTCAGGTTCTTTTATGCAGCACTTTTAAGGTTATCTGCCATGTGATCTGTAATACATTTTTTCCCATCACACTGTGTAGAGATGGTTTGATAACTTATCCCAGCCCTGCAGATGGCAAAGTCAAGCCTAGAAAATTACTTGCCAAAAGCCAGACAGAAAAATCTATGGTTGAACAAAGAAATTCAGTGTAGGTCTCTTCCCAACACTGTGAAACTGTTCTTCTGCCTTCAGGACCACACTTTGGCAATTCAGGTTTTTAAAAGAGACCTCCCTTGGGACAGCTATGCTTTACAAAGCCTTTAAATTGCCCAGACACACAAGAGCTAGAAAGCTACCTGGCTTAACCAGACGTAAAAAAAAAATAAATCACTGCAACCAACACTATCTGATGGAAACCAATTCACTCCTATCTAGAATAAAAACCCAAGGCTCAAAAAGACAACTCCCTCCACATAAAGACCTGCTATCTAGAAAAACAGCTATGGGTAAAAGAAACCAGCCAGGTGCATCAACAAGATAAACAAGGGACAATTAGAGCCAGCCTGTTCCCACACCCTGTCCTAGTCAGAGCTCACGTGCACCATCATTGCTATTAATTATTTGTCAAATGCCAGTGGTATGCCTTATAAACAGGCAGGTATCCTCCTTAGCCTATACTCTGGGTCAGGCACAGACCATATGTGCCATGGCAGTAATTGCCCGGTAGGGACTAGATTGCCTGGGAGGTACCACAAGGAGTTTTGGTTTCTTTTATGCTCATAGATGGCACAAAGCCTCATGCTCCTTCAAACCCTCTTGCCAAGGCAGAGCACATCTGCCCTGCCCCCATTGCAGGCACATTGCTGGGCCCTTCCCCACCAGCCAAGCCAGCATTTCCCATGCTGCAGACAAGGAAATGCACTTGACAAGTGGGTCAGAGACAGAAGACATAATGCCACCACATCATCCTGCTCCCAGCATGCCAATAAACTGGCTTCAGTAGCGATGTTTCACCTTACCTCTTCCAAGGAGTTCACATTCCTGTTCACCTCTCCACCACTCCCTTTGTTTTTTGAGTCTCTCTCCCTGCAATAAAGGGAGGCATGAGTGACAGAGCAGCATGCAGTCCTGGGACGTAAACCCAGCATAGCTGGTGATTAAAGGCCAGTCCTGCCAAACCCACCTCCCCATTGTGCAAGGCAGCGGGATGGACCAGCACTGGGGTTCCGGCTCAGTGAGACGTGCCCAGGGTGTTTAGCACCTCTGCACTGGGGGCATTTTGCCATCCTTTCTCTCTGCCTAACATCCAGGTGTTTCCATCCTATTAAACACCATCTATGGAAACAAACTAAGTCCATGTATGGTTCCACCCCAGATTTGCTCCTCACATCCTGTGGTGTGTCCCTGCCATGTGATGAACTGGAAAGATCTACTGGGTTCACAGGTTTGCTGAAGAGCTACTAACTGGTCTGTCTGGCCCAGGACTATGATTCTACACCACAGATCCCCCGAGAGTGGGCTCATCACTACAGGAGGAGAGGACATGCTGCCGGTGGGCAGGATGGCCACTGAAGCCTGCGCACAAGCCAGCAGGCAGCTGATACTCACAGCAGCCTTTGGCACATCAGGCACTTGTTAAGGTCTGCTTTGCCATCTGGGCTGCTGACGGGCTCCCTGTTGGTGGGACAGGAAAACTTCCCGCTGCGCAGAAGTGACCAAATTTTCATGCACTCATTCTGAAAAGCACAGAGGAGGACAGTCAGTGGAGGCTCCCTCAGAGGCCATCAAGATGCTGAGAACAGTTCGTTCACATTTAAGCTTTTTTGGGTGGGCTACGTGCTCTCAACAGCAATAGTCTGTTTGCACCATGCCTAAGGCTACCACACTCCTCATCCCCATCCCTTGCCACACACCATGCATGGTACAGGCTGCACCCAGAGCCCCGCTTGTGGCTCCCAAGCCAGAAAAGACAATGAGAAAGTTCAAAAGCCCTTGCAAGGGCCATTATTCGTGGGAAAAGGAATACATATTTAATTTGCATACAGCTGTAAATTGCTGCCCGCTGCAAGGGAGGACTCTGTTATAAAGTTAGTCAAGAGCAGAAAATATAGCCCTAGAAGTGCCAGTGGGATGCAAGAGTAATGAATCGACCAGAGTGACTGAAGAGCGTTCATGTGCAAGACCGAAGCACAGAAAAGTACAATCCTCTTAGGAAGCGGAGCGCTAATATTGGGTAATGCTGCAGCAACCAATTGCTGCCTCTACTGAGTAACTGAAATGTAGACTAGGGAGAATCAATGAACCATTTAGTTATTTTTGGCTACTGTGTTTTCTAAAATGGTCTTTACTAAGCAGAGGCAAGCTTGTTTGATTAAAATGTGAATGGAGCTTACTTCTCAGTCATTGAATCAAATAATTTTCTGAGACTCAAAGGACTTGCCTTAATTCTTTTAATTATCAAACTCAGGAATTATCAAAAGTCAGGGTTTCTCCTGGATCAGAAGCAAAATTCTGAAATATCATTGGAAATATAATTCATGCCATTTCTAACTTCCTCTCATGAGATTTCTAGCCCAGAGCTGTTTAGGTATGTTCCCAGCATAGTGCACCAAACATAGCACTGTCAGCTACAGACATTGCTGTATTACAAAAGTATTGTCTCTAAGCATGAAGATATTCACTGCTTTTTCCACCACTGAAAAAGCATTATGATATTGAAGCATAGTCCATCTAAATGACTTTGCTGAGCGCATGCATTAAGCAGTATAGTTGGCAAAACAAAAGGAAAATCAGAATAGAAAATGTTGGACTTGCCTTAATTGAAGCTTGGCTGGCAACATCTGCGACAGAAAAACCAACAATGAAACCATACAAAATCTTTGAAGGGAAATTTTAAATCAAAAGCATTTAATTAAAATACTTGATACAGTTTCCTAATCTACCCAAATACCTCCAGATAAAAGCTAATCCAATGCATTATTGTACACTGATAGAAAGGACTGGGCATTAGAGATTTCCTCGAACATTGCACTTTTTGTCATTCAAATGCAAAAGCACATCCGTTTTTTGTGTCTTTGTTCCCTCCCTTACTGTGTTACTTTTCTCAGGCTTAAAAACCAAGTTCCAAGGATGGTTCAGTAACTGTTTCTCTATTATTCTACCCCACTACTTTAGTATTTGTATCAACCTTACCCAAATGTTTTTGGCTTTATTCATCTTCACTTAAAATTGGGATACCAGAGTTAAACTGTTGGTTTTTTGTCCAAAACTTCAAATTCCTTTCAATGCCCATTCCATTTGCAGTACTTCACATAAATTACCAAATTAATAATGAGTCAGCAGGTAGGTAGCTGATACATGTTTCTTTCTACTAAGCCACTTAGAGCTGGTATATGTTTCATCCTTTTCTCTTGCATCATCAGTGGCATCACAGGGAACCATCAAGAAATCCTCCATTAGCATTTTTTCAACAGAAATAGGCAGTTACGTGAAAGACCATTGCATCAAGCCTAAACTCCTGTTGAAGTCTCTCTACTGTAGCCATATGTAAATGCATTCCTTAGTAAGTGTTGACAAGAAATTCCCATTTTTCTGAATTTACCAAAAAGTGTATTATACTTTTGTTCAAAGTAAAGCTTTTCATGTAAAAAATCAGTCTGGTTGGAAATTTGTATTCCTCCACTTAGACAACTAGGGGTTTGGGGTTTTTTGTTTGTTCTTGAACTGTTAACTCTACTAAAAATAGATACATTCACCTATCCGCAGAACTTCGCCATTTTCACATGCAAGAGAAAAAGCCGTTATCAAGAATGTATTATACCAAATCAATACAAGCAGTACAGTAAAAAATATGGTCTTCTGGTTATGCTAGTATGCTTTTTAAAGAACAAAGAGTCTCTAATCCTCTATCTCCCTGCCTTTACAGGAGTTCCCAGGCTGTGTCCTCTGCCAGTCCCAGATTTCAGCACAGAGAACATCAGAAGTTACTAACCTGAGAAGAAGCAGAAAAAAGCCAGAGCAAGGACCACCGAGGCACGTTCTATTTTCATGATGAGGGTGGCAGCTGTTTGCCTATGCTGTCTCTATTAGTGCATTGCTCAATGAAACTCAAAGAAAGGGCTCAGATCAGATCAAGTATATATGGATGACCAGATTCTCCGCCTTCATTATGACATAATCTTCCCAAAGAACCATCATTAGCTGCAAAAACCAGTTTGATGACAGTAGCTCTAAATTCTAATGAACCCATTAACACAATTAATTTCCATAAGGATGGGACATATTTGAGTCACTCCCTGCATTTTGTCAAGGTAAGAAAATTATAAATAGATCACTTCAGTTTCCCCACACAGCCAGCGGAATTCTTGCTGTCTTTAGGGTGGCTCATAAGACAGAGGTACCCCAGTCGGCACACCACTAATACCCTTTCATATCCCAACAAAATAGCTGAAAGTGTTTTATTTTAATAATGTGGCTCCGGCAGAGACAACAGCAAGGCCAGGTCACTCAAGACCTCTAGAAGTCAGTCTGCTTTTATTAAAGCAACTCAGTATGAGCCTTAATAGTAAGCATTCAGGCAAGGTTGAAAAACATCAAGTTCGAGGCTTTGTTGAAATTCTTTGATTTTGATGCTATGGTTCACATAGCAGCTGTGCTAATGAGAAAACCATATTGCTGAATCTTCATCCCTTCCCTGTCTCTCCCTCTTGTCTTCAGAAGAAATTGTGATGTTTTTAGTGAAAACATTTTCTCAGCCCACGTGGGACCTGGCAGACCATATAGATACTGCTCTTCAAGCAGATCAGTGCTCAGAGAGATGTGTTGTTATTGATGCTAAAGGGTCCAGTAAAGTACCCCTGCTCCGGTATCTCCTGAAGAGGCGATTAAAAAAA